>CABHPP010123106.1:28056-44127 GCA_902168425.1 Peromyscus attwateri
AGGGCAGAGACTCCTCCAAGGATTGAGATCAACCTGGTAGACTCAGTCCAAGCAGGTCCAGTCCCCTCCTCCCAGGCTGAGCCAAGTGTCCCCGCATAAGCCCCAGGTTTCAAACAGCCAACTCATGCACTGAGCACAGGACCCGGTCCCACTGCCTGGATGCCTCCCAAACAGATCAAGTCAATCAACTGTCTCACCCATTCAGAGGGCCTGATCCAGTTGGGGGCCCCTCAGCCATTGGTTCATAGTTCATGTGTTTCCATTCGTTTGGCTATTTGTCCCTGTGCTTTATCCAACCTTGGTCTCAACAATTCTCGCTCATATAAACCCTCCTCTTTCTCGCCAATTGGACTCCCGGAGCTCCACCCGGGGCCTGGCCGTGGATCTCAATCATACCACAAGGGCACTTGCTCAGCTATGTTCATATCAGCATTGTTTGTAATAGCCAGAACCTGGAAACAACCTAGATGCCCTTTAACTGAAGAATGGATAAATAAAATGTGGTACATATACACAATGGAATACTACTCAGCAGAGAAAAACAATGACATCATGAGGTTTGCAGGCAAATGGATGGATCTAGAAAAAAATCATCCTGAGTGAGGTAACCCAGACTCAGAAAGACAAACACGGTATGTACTCACTCACTCATAGGAGGATACTAGATGTGGAACAAGGATGAATGGACTGCTACTCACAACACCAGGGAGGCTACCTGGAAAACAGGACCCCAAGAAAGACACAAGGATCGCCCAATGATGGAGAAATGGATGAGATCTTCATGAACAGCCTGGACGTGAGTAGGGGTAATGAAGGGCGAGGGTCGAGGGAAAGAGAGCTTGGGGGAGCGGGAGATCCCAGCTGGATCAAGAACAGAGAGGGAGAACAAGGAATAAAAGACCATGGTAAATGAAGACCACATGAGAATAGGAAGAAGCAAAATGCTAGAGAGGCCCACAGAAATCCACAAAGATGCCTCCACAATAGACTGCTGGCAATGGTCGAGAGACAGCCCGAACTGACCTACTCTGGTGATAGGATGGCCAAACACCCTAACTGTCGTGCTAGAAACCCCATCCAATGACTGAGGGAACTGGATACAGAGATCCACTTTTATTTTTTTAAAGGAAATATTGTTCTTCACAGATGCACAGGAGAATTGATGAGAACATGGTTATCACGTGCTTGTAGACTTGTGAATGGATGGATGCTATGTAAATAAAGGTATTTCTTCTGTCATGCATGGTTTCATTTCCCTTCCACTTCTGGTTACCTACACAGAATTCATCACAACTTGTAATCTTTTCAGTTTCCTCTATCCAGATGAACTACTGGGTCTGTGAATGGAAGATTTGGTGACAAATCTTTTCTTTATGCAATTAGTGGGAAGCACACAAAAGAACTGTGTAGCCCTTAAAACTAAACAAAACCATCTTTTTTTTTTCCTATTTGTTTGAGACAATACAGATGGGAACACATCAGGCAGATCTGATCTTGAATTCTGGGTCTACATACAACTTGCATAAGCATGCGTGCTTTTAACTTAAGCACATATTTACATACATCTGCATGGCCCATACTTGCTATACATAGATATGTACATAGAAAATTTTACTCAGTGTACACATGGTGACAGGCACATACACGAATTCCTGAGTATTGGAGACATACATTATATTCACTAAGCTTATCTCTTGAAGAAATTTGTTTTTTTTTTTTTTGGTTTTTCTAGACAGGGTTTCTTTGTGTAGCTTTGCGCCTTTCCTGGAACTCACTTTGGAGACCAGGCTGGCCTTGAACTCACAGAGATCCACCTGGCTCTGCCACCCGAGTGCTGGAATTAAAGGCGTGCGCCACCACCGCCTGGCTCTTGAAGAAATTCTTAAGCTAGAGAATTTGTTTTACATGATCAACAGTTCTGCTGATAAACCAAAGCAGGCTTTTGTGATTCCCAGAAAAGACATTGCATTTTACATGTTTTATGTGTCATGGAAAGCCTTTTATCCCAACGTAGTGGCCAACAGCATCACTTCGTGGCCAGAAGACACAGCAACTATGTGACCAAGAATAAATTGTTGTCTATGCTACGGCACTTGAAGATCAAGAACAATCTAGTATCACTCAGAATAGCACGTGGCACCATAAAAGTGGGACATATTTGTTTGGATTTAATGTTAAGAAGGGGAACAGAACACAACTCAAAGTGTGTTTCTGATTCTAACACAATCTCAAGTACATTCTAAAGGGGAAAATCATCTGTGGCTGATATGTAAAATTAAATTAAATTATAAAATTTAAAAAAGTAAAGAAAAAAACACATTTCATGTGAATTAATGGAAATGTTAATTGATTGGAAGATCTTAACCGTGCTCATGGGAAGGATGTGTAAACGAAAACATTTCAGGCTTTCTTTGTATAAATAGAGAGAATCCTGTGTCCCACTGTCTTTCAGGTGAAATGAGACTCCTGAGCTTAAATCTTACAGAAGATAGCATCCCATAAACCCCCAAGGTGACCCTTGTGCATCTCAAGGTTGTTTTAGGCTATTAAGAGTCTAATGATGGGCAGTTGGAAAGAGCAGCAGTAAGATGGGTAAGAAAATATCTCGATGTTACAATGTAGTAGCCTTTGGGTATGTGCCTGGGAATGCGACAGTGGGGTTGTATGTTTGTTCGATTTTTTTTTTTTGAGAAACTTTCATACAGATTTGCATCTTCTTAGACCAGAGACTTCATCATCTCAAGCCTAAGTTGCCATAATTATCCTATGAAGCTATATTATTTTGTATTTCACAAGTGTTGCCATCAATACCACACTTTAGCAGTCTTTTTTTTTTTGTTTTGTTTTGTTTTTTTTTCGAGACAGGGTTTCTTTGTGTAGCTTTGCGCCTTTCCTGGAACTCACTTGGTAGCCCAGGCTGGCCTTGAACTCACAGAGATCCGCCTGCCTCTGCCTCCTGAGTGCTGGGATTAAAGGCGTGCGCCACCACCGCCCGGGAACTTTAGCAGTCTTAAAAATTTGATACCGTTTTCTTTGCTTATCATTATTTTAATATCCATGTTTATTGTTGCTCTTTTCACAATATCAATTAAATGAAGTTAGGATAAATTTCCACCAACAGATAATAGATAATGAAAATGCATTATAAAATACATATAAAATGGAATCTTATTCAGCTATAAAGAAAACTGAAATAATGAAATTTGAGAAAAAATAAAACTGAAAAGCACTATTCTAAGCAAGATAACCTAGAAAGACATAAGTTCTCTATTATATACAAGTTTTAGACCTTAATTTTAAACATGTGATTTTGACTGAAAGTAAATGTGGGCAAAACCTAAGTCACTAGAAAGGGGTCATGAGAAATGAAAAAAAGAGGGTTTATGGAGGTTCTGCAATAGAATAAAGTAGAAGGAGGAGAACTGGAGACAAAGGGGAGGGACAGGGAGAATGAGAGAGAGGAATCAACCAAATGAAAGACGTATGAAATCCCATATGGAAACATGCTCCTTTATAAGCTAAATAAGATATAAAAAGGAGGGACATGATGCAAATGATGAGGAGGGATGTTTATGTTGGGGATGTTGTGAGGGTAGAGCAGAGGATGGGATGGGGATGGATAACTGATATTGGAGAAGTTTGAAAAGCCATATGGAAATTTACTAATCTATAAGATTATATTATATATTGCATATATTTATATATAAGATAAGATTATATATATATATATATATATATATATATATTTTCAACACAGAAAAAACGTGGGTTGTCAAATAAAAAGCTCAGTGCCAGGTGTGAATTACTTTCAAGTAGCTGGTATCGCTAAGACCCCCAAAATAATACAGGCTATTAAGCTATTAGCATTGCTTTTGGATCCTCACTAGAACTTGATGTTAAGACTCTGAAGATACCACACACTTTGTTTACAGGACGTGGAAAATCCAAGCTGGTATTGGCTAGGAAGCTTCCTCCCTCTTGGGTAGTTTTCATAGTACTGGAAGGTGCTATGTAGGCTACAAGGAGAAAAGTCATTAACAGCCTTACCCATCTGGGACCTCTGCAAATTACAGTTAAAAAAAAAAAAAAACAGCCTGCCAAGATATGCTCATGGGTGGAAATAGGGCATGAATGTTATAGAGGTAATCAATTGCTTTCTGACTGGATATAAGCCAGCATGACAGGACAAAACACATTCCTGGTACAGCAAATCTGACCAAGAACCCATGGCTAAAGAGTTCATAGACCTCAAGTGCTGTGGGTTGGTCTGTATGTCAAATTGCTCTGATTGGTCAATAAATAAAACACTGATTGGCCAGTGGCCAGGCAGGAAGTATAGGCGGGACTAACAGAGAGGAGAATTGAGAGAACAGGAAGGAGGAGGGAGACACTGCCAGCCGATGTGAAGATGCCGGTAAGCCACGAGCCATATATATATATATAATCTTTAGAATATATCCACATATATATACATGTATGTATCTTTAGAATATATATCCATATATATGTATGTATATATCTTTATAAAATAGAATATATATATATATATATATATATCATGGGTATTAGTGCAGCTCTCAATCCTCATTAGAAAAGCTTCTCTATATAGTGGTTGGTGGTTAACACAGAGATTAATAACTGCTTAAATTATTATGGCATGCTCAGACATGAATAGACATCTGTATCACAACCCTTCCCAGCCAGGCTCAGGGACCACTGAAGAAGAGGGATAAAAAAATTGGAAGGGTCAGAGGTCAGGGAGGAGTTAGGTCAAACAGCATCTCTTGGACATGACAGGACAGAAGCTCCTATGCTCTCGCTCACAGCAGCTTGTAGTTGTTCACACAAGAGCTGCACAAGATAAGCCAGGCAATACTCCAACATGGAGTTAGGAGGATATAGTAAGTCCTTATCCCTAGCTGAGGAGCCACTGGCTGTTGATGGCTACTGGGGAGGGAGTTTCAGTTTTCTTCTGGGGTCTGGTCTGATAGAACATGCTCCTGTGGCTGATCCTACACACATGCACATATATGGGCTGCACAAACCAGACTCAGTGGGTATAAGATAAAAAAAAAAAAAAAAAGGACATGAAGTTCATGGATCTGGAAGGAATTATGAGAAAGAATTAGAGGGTGATCAAAATGCTTTGTGTGAATGAATAAAATTCTCAAAAGATTAATAGGAATATTAGATTAATAAAACAAAACGAAAATACTTTTAAAAAGCTTGATATTATAACATAGAAAATATCAAAGGTATATTTAAGCCATATTTTATTCACTTATATTATTAAATGACTATTTTATTAATTTTTTAAAAATATTTTTTCAGGATACGTTTATAAAATATTTATTTGCAAAAACACATTAGAAATTATTTTACAAGTTATAAAAGCACAAAATCCATGGATAATTCTAATTTCATAATAAATGAATGAAACAAAAAGTTACTATGTACTTCCTTGAAATTAACCTAAATATATGTAAAAACAAAGATTATATAATACCATAATATTGCGAATAATGAAATTTAGCTGCCAAACTCATCATCTGATGGATGCTTCTGTTAGTGCCTGTCACTGACTTAAATTAGAGGTTTTGGGATAGGGTGTACCTCCAGGGTCAAAGCCTTGCTCAGCTGCTTCCTAACTACATGGTAGATTGGGTAAGTTAATCTCTTGCTTTACCAGCCTCAAAAGTTACAATGGTCTCAAGCACAGAGTTAAAATCACAGTTCATCATAATTTTACAACATAGTCAGCAATCAAATCAAGCTATCATACACGAAAATAAATGATCACAAGGGTAAAGTATGTAAGTGTGAATATTTCAACTCCCTATTTTAAAGCATCACCATTCTCAACAAATAGAATTATCTAAAACATAGAATATTCAAGTACATTAATCATGGAAAATTTTCGCTACCATTTCATCTTTTAAACCCCTCTGTGTGATAAACACATCACACTTAGTCTCTTATAAATTGAATGATTCTCAAAAATCCATTTTGGTGGGCATATTTCATCTGGCAAGCACTTGCCTGGCCATTAACAGCTTTTAGGTTTCTTGGATATTTTTAATTATGGCAGGATAGGCAGACATGCAATGTCACACCGAGATCCAGTCATACATTAGTCAGATGGCATTGTACTTAAGAAGCAAGGGCGTGTGGTGTTGAGTACTTTAGCTGATAAAGCACTCATTTTTCACCGTTCAGGTCTCAGGACTAGCCGTCTTTGATTCCTCAAGTCAATCAATTTTACATCCTACCCTTATGTGATAATACAGGAGGGTCTACATACCACGCATGTTTCATCCTTTGTTGGATTTGTGATGTTGGCAACCACAAAGGGAGCATAAACAGGAAGCATTCACATGTGCTTAGGAAGCAGAAATGGCAGTCTAGCTCAATGGTTTTTGAGATTTCAATAATTGTTATCAGTTTGGGGAAGAACGAATGAGACACTCAGGGATTATTATCAGAATCTCTGTAAGGAGAGAGTTTTAGAAGAGCATATGACAAATTCCCTGAGTGGGAAACACTAGGAAATTCAAAGAGACAGATTCATTGTCTTCAAGAACCAGGTGTCATCATCATCAGAGAGTGAGGGAGAATGTACGTGTGAGATTCTGGGGACTTAACAAAATAGGAGAAGGACAGAAGGCCTGGTGACATGCATTAGTTTCACAGCAAAGTCATAGAGCTGTTCTCCAGCTTTGGATATGGCATTCCCAATCACAGTCTGTACACCTAGGCTTCAGAGAGACAGCATCTATCCCCAAGAAGGTCTAAGTTGGCTCATTGATAAGCTGAACTCCCTGCCATGCCTGGGAATAAAAAGAGATAGCACAGGTGGAAGCATGAGAAAGTTGATTGTCTTCAGGGAGCATGAATGAGCTAGCTGGAACAGGGTATTATCTAGGGCAAAATCCTATGAGATTCTGGGTTTAACAGGAGATTCACTGTATTACTATGGTGGTAACCTTACTCTCACAAAAATTTTACCAATCACCCACTCTACAATTTTGAACATACAGGAAAAAGGTATAGTTTATTTTGTCTATAATGGGATTTTTGAGTCCTTCCTGGGAACTGGGGTACAAAGAAAGGATATTTCTGACACCCCACTCAAATCTCAGTGGAAAGATTTCTCCTGTAGGCTGTCCTGGACCACTTTGAAACATAACCATATCAAAACTGACTTAGCTGTATTTTTGTATCAAGCAGAAGCTTTAACACTCAGCTGTCTTGGGAGGCTATGTTGTACCTGAGAAATGGCCCAAGTAGCATCTGAAAGTGACCACAGTAGGCACAGGATGTAGATAACTTGTCTATAATTGATCTATTACTGGACCTGCTAGGGAAAAAGTGAAGCCTGCCACAGAAGAAGCAGGAACCTTGATAGAGCATCTAGCCTTTCCTATGCAGCCCTAGATTTTGCTGGATCCCCTCATCTGAGCCCCTTTGCTCCTTGATCATGGGAAAGACCAGAAGTTGTCATTTTGTCACCATTTTAGAAAGGGGATCGAGTTGACACTCAGGCTGACCCAGCAACATTGAAGCAAACTTGTTCTCAGAATGCACAAATAAACACAATGAAAGCTGTGTTGATTGCTCTTGTGTTGCTGTGACCACCGTACATTACCAAAACAAAACAAAACAACAAAAAACCTTAAGGGAGGAAGAATTTATTTTGGCTCCCAGTTTTAGAGTGTTTCAGTTCATTGTGGTGGGGAAGGGATGATGGGGCAGCTCAATTCAGGTTGGCAGGAGAGTGTGGTGGGCTCTGCTCACATCACTACAGACCAAGAAGCAAAGAGCAAGTCTGGAACCAGGAACTGAGTATGACTTTCAATGTCTTGTCTCCCTAGTGACTTCTACTAGGTAGGCATCAGGTCCTCCTGAAACACCACTGCCCTGGGAAACAAGCATTCTAAACACTAGCCAACGTGATTCAAGCTGTAACAAAGGTTATCTTGGCCTAACTCCTAAAATGACATATCCCTTCAATTTATGGAACAGAATATTGAGCTAAGAAATTGTGCCTGCATTAAGACCATAACATAGAGTTCCATTTCACCCTCTCTTTATCTAAATGGAGTCTCCATCTATTTATACACAGTATTTGGGTTAAGAAGGTTGCTTTTTAAATATAATTCAAGTAGTGCAGACTTTGTAAAGAATATTATGTGAACTTCTTGGACTGAGCTAAAGGCCATAAAAATCATGGGAGATATGCTTTGCTAAGGTATTGGATCCTACTTTTACTCCCACTTTTATCTAAGAGATAAGGGATTACTTGGCATAATATAATGATATCATTGTATTTTAAATCATTTTAATCTAAGCTTAGTAATTCTTGTCATTTTGTCCTTTAAAAATCTGTGTGGTTTTACCTCTTAGGGTCCTAATTATCATCTGGTGCAGGGAGGAAACTTATCGAAGCCCTGGTGATCCAGAAGCTGGGCAAGTTATCAAAGCTCCATCTCTTCCATGCCTTTCAGGTGATTATAATAACACCCAGCTAAGTGACAAGTAGAAGATATAGGCTTTAGAGGTGGGAGTGATGGGACCCAAACAGACACGATTATGTTTTTGCATTAATTGTGAGATACCAGAGACATAAAATGGGAATCCGAGTCCTCTGGAAGAGCAAACTGTGCTCTTACCCACCAAGCCATCTCTCCAGCCCACCAGAGACATAAAGCGGAATAGAGACAGTTATTTCCAAAAAAACCTTTCTCTGATATTTGATACCATTAATATTTTCCCACTAAAGAACATACTAAGCAAAGCCACTCCACTAAAGAGTGCATTGCCCCTGCATCACACTATTCATGTTTTAAACTCTTTTTTAGCATGTTGCTAACAAAATAACTATGACAAGTTGTGGACTCAGAACTGAAAAGGCTTACAAGAAACCCTGGGGCATTTTGCTTACCTGTTGCTTCCTTCTATTTTTGCTACCCGATCAGTCCCCTGGCGATTTGAATCAGGTGGCAAAAGGATATTTGATTATGCTAAATTTCTGCCCTTAGGTTAATGGGTAATGAGGAAATTACACGACAGTGTCAGGAATGCCCACCCCCACTGTGTACAAAAGGTGCCAAAACGCCAATAACCAAGTGTGTGGTGAGGGTCACAGAGACTCTATCTGGCTTCTTGGTGGGCAGATCATAAACCCTTAATCAGTGCTACTTGGGCTGGGAAAGCCTCATAATTTATCCCCACAGTTTTTTTTTTTTTTCAGCACACCACACCCCATCAATATACAGCCCAGGGCTTGAAACATTTTCACAAGCAAATCCCAAGGTTTTTCTTTCCTTTGCTTCCAGGAGTCTAATTATTTTAGACCTCCAAGGCAGCTCATCCCTTTTTCATCTTGACCAAAAGGAAACAACAAAAACCACATATGAGTTGAACATCTTTAAAGCAACAGGCCCTTCAGATGACCTGGGATTGGGAAGTGACACCAAGTCGATGAACTGTCACAGAGTGGAGTTTGGAGGCATGATGGTCTTTAGAATCAGTTTGTAGAATTTCACATCCATCTAAGCTATCATTAAATAGAAGTAAAAAATTAACAAAACCCAAAAACTTTGGGGCTGTAGAGTTGGTTCATCAGTGAAGGGCACTTGCTGCTCTTACAGAGGGCTGGAGTTCAGTTCCCAGCACCCATTTGGGTAACTCACAACTGCCTAGAACGCCAGCTCCAGGAGACCTGACATGCTTCTCAAGTATTCAGAGAACCTGCACTCAATGTCCACAGACCCACACAGAGATACACAATTAAAAAAGATAAGTGGTATCAGTTTTTAGCACATTTAAAAAAACATTTCCTTTCATCATTTATATACCTTTGGCCTCTGTGTTTCAGAGAAAACTCCAGTATTTGAGTCACTAGTGAACAGTAGACATGTGTGCGAGCTTTGTTTTAACGTGCTTCTACAGAGTTTTGTCTAGATTTATTGTGGTTTATTTCAATATGTCTGGTATTCAGTAAGATAGGACCATTCAATTACACACTGTCTGTGAAGGGGAGCCAGGATAATCCATTGCATTGTTCTTGTACAAAAACCATGCACATTGTTTCTCTCTCCATCCTAAATGGAAAAGAACAGCCTTCCTTCTTTGACAATTCTGTCTAACCCCACAGTGTCACCTGTTAGCTGAATAATTAACCTCCTCATCACATCTTGAGCAGTTGTGAATTCAGATCTGATACAATTCACATCAGGGCATTAGTAGAGGAAAAATTATTTGTTTAAAAAATAAGGATGGGCAGTTGTCTGGCTGGGTATATGGCTCAGTTGGTAGAGTATGTACACAGCATATATATCATATATTTACATATACATGCACATATATATACATATACATACACACATACATACATGTACATACACACACATACACACACATACACACACACACACACACACACACACACACACACACACATTCAGCATAGTACAAAGCTCTGAGAATGATCTCCAGCACTGTATAAAAATAGGCATAGTAGCTCCAATCTATAATTTCAGTACCCAAGAGATGGTAGCCAGAGGGAACAGAAATTCAAAGTTGTTCTTCTCTTTATAACAAGTGTGAAGCTACCCTGGGCTATGTAAGCCCTAGTGCCACACACACAAACCAACAACAACAATAACAACAAAACAACAAAACCAACAAAAACCCAAAATTCAAAATACGAAAACCAAAACACACAAAATAAATAGTCCACTGGGTACAGCAGCTTGAACCTATAATCTCAGTATTAGAGTCATAGAAACCGGAGTATCCTAAATTCAAGATCACCCACAGTTACATAGAGTTTGAACAAACAGATACAAAAAGGTGGGTCCTTATAACTTCCCAACGCTTGCTTTCACTTCTCTCCTTCTGGCTTCCCTTTTTATCTCCACCAACTCACCAGCTCAGCATAAAAGATAATGGTGGCAAAACTAGACAGGGAAAGACTGTGAATGGACACCATGGCACACGCAGCACCTGTCTAGATGGAGTCTTGTCTAGGTTCCCTGTTGAACTCGTGCTCTAAATGGCACCCGATGGGAGCAAATGCAGCTGTGGAATGTGCCAGATCCCTGCGCCGATGCTCTGCAGTCCTGTCAGTGTTACCTCTTGTTGAGACGCGATTGGTATTTTAGGCCTGGGATATTTTAGTCGGAGGTAAGAAGGCGTTCGGCGTCAACTCTCCCAGTCGCAGTTGAAGGGCTTTTATTTCATATCCAGGACTTTCAATGAAAAACCATGTTCTTTTCACAGAAATATAGTGTAGGTGGCATATAAGTTTTCACACGTACTGTGTTCAGGAGTTTAAAGCTTATTCCTGCTCAGCTTCTTTAAAAAAAAAAGAAAGGAGATCTCTTCTATTTCCCTTTCACAGAGAAACCCTGGGGGGTGGGGGGGGCGGGGAAGGGTATGGGAATTTGAGGGAGTGGATTGGGTGGGCTGGGTACAGGAGGCAGTTTGGGGGTGGAAAGGAGGGCTAGAGAGAAAGCCAGTGCCAGGGAAACTCCCAGGAATCCACAAGGATGACCGAAGTTAAGACCCCTAGCAATAGTGGAGACCGTGACTGAACTGGCCATCTCCTGTTAATCAGATTGTTAGCTACTCTAATTGCCATCCCAGAGCCTTTGTCTAGTAACTGATAGAAGAAGATACAGAGATCCATAGCCAAGCACTAGGCAGAGCTCTGAGAGTCCTCCTGAAGAAGAGGAGGGATTGTAGGAGCCAGTGGTGTCATGCTGGGAACCCCACAGAGACAGCTGACATGGGCTCTGGATCAACAGTTAGGGAGCCTGCATAGGACCGGCCTAGGCCCTCTGCATGTGTGTGTGACACTTGTGTAGCTTTGTCTGTTTGTAAGGTTGCTAGCAGTGAGACCAGGGCCTGTCTTTTTCGCTTAGCTGGCTTTTGGGAACCTGTTCCCCATGCTGGTTACCTTGCCCAGCGTTAATTCAAGTGGAGGAGCTTGGTCCTGCCTCAACTTGATGCGCCATGCTTTGCTCAAGTCCATAGGAGGCCTGTTCCTTTTCTGAATGGAGAGGGAGGAGGAGTGGGTGGGGAGGGGGTAGATAAGAGTAGGGGAGGATGGGAGGAGAAGAGGGAGGGGAAGCTGTGTTTGGTATGTAAAATAAAGCAAAAAAAAAAAGTTTATAAAAAAAAAAGAAAAAGAGAGAGAAGGAAAATGTAGTGATATATTGTGTACCCTAATAAACTTGCCTAGGGATCGGAGGATAGAGCCAGCCACTGGATTAGACATAGAGGCCAGGCAGTGGTGGCACACACCCTTAATCCTATCACTTGGGAGGCAGAGATCTGTCTGGATCTCTGTGAGTTCAAGGCCACACTGGAAACAGAGCCAGGCAGTGGTGGTCTACTGCCTTTAATCCCAGGAAGTGACATGGCAGGGCAGAGAAAGGTATATAAGGCGTGAGGAAACAGGAACTCACACTCTTTAGACTGAGGATTTCATAGAGGTAAGAGCTTGTAGCTGGCTTGCTCTGGTTCTCTGATCTTTCAGCTTTCACCCCAAAATCTGGCTCCGGGTTTTTTAATCATAAGACCAACTGAGATTCTAAAAACAGGAAATGGAGTCATTTCACTTTGCAATTAATTATACATGTCAGGGGTATTGCTATTTTTAGTGTAAATGTGTAGAAAATGGGGTTTCTGTAAAGACAATCCTGATGAGAAATGTAGGTTTACATTTTTAAAGGAAAACTTAGTTATATTTCAAAGTAGTAACTCATTTTTTTTGCTCAAATGTTTAATTTTTCTTCAAAAAGAATATAAATACTATAATAAAACACTGTTAATTGGAGAAATATGTTCTGATTGAATGGGTTTTGATGGTAATACCAATTCTTTGAATGACTCTTGTCTTAGGGTTGCTATTGCTGTGATGAAACACCATGACCAAAGCAACTTGTGGAGGAGAAGGTTTTTTGGCTTACACTTCCACATCATAGCCCATCGTTGAAGTAACTCAAACAGGGCAAGAAGCTAGAGGGAAGAGCTGATGCATGGAGAAATGCTGCTTACTGGCTTGTTCCCCATGGCTTGCTAAGTCTGCTTTTGTACAAAACCCAGAACCACCTACCTAAGGATGACCCCATCCACAATGGGCTGGGCTTTTAATTTTAATTAATTTCACTAATTAGGAAAATGCCCTACAGACTTGCTCATAGTTCAATCTTATTGAGATTTTTTTTTTCAATTAAGGCTCCAACCTCACTAATGACTCTAGCTTGTGTCAAGCTGACATAAAACTAGCCAGTACAGCTTTGAAAAATTAGTAGAAATAAAGATTCATTTTTAAGAACATGATGTGTGTATTAATCATTGCTGATCACCACATAATTAGAGAGGTGTATGTTGTGACAGAATAATTTATTTGTAGGATTCTAAGGCCTATCAAATAATTCTGTAGCTCCTCCATTTGCTTAAGAATTAAGTACAAAACATCTCATGTGCTGTGTGTATTTGTAGACCCAACAATCCGCATTTGTTTCTATTGCTATTTCTGATTTTCAATCATTTTTACCCTTTGAAATAAAATCTCAGCTAACTAGAATTTTTGTGTTCTCATAAGAAACAGAGATATTAGTGCATTAAAAGTCAATGACATCACTTTACAAAAAAAAAAATACAGCACGTCATTCATTTCCTCCATGACAGTTTCTGTCTCTCAGCAGAATGACCCAAAGCTGTGGTTTAGTTAACTAAAACAGATTACTAAGTTTGAATAAACTCAGTCCGTGGGGAATCTGGCAGCTAACCCAGTTATTTATGATATGTCACATACAAAATTATGCTCCAACTTTGAAACTTCACTTAACAAGCCACACTGCTGATTTCTGGAAGGGGGGAAAAACCAAGTATTTGGATATAAAAAATATATAAAAGTAATTTGGATATAAATGTGAAAATATAAAATCTTATGGGCATAAGATTTCATGAGTTGCAAAAAACATATCGATACAGTATTACTTGCCAGAGAATTTGCAATTTTAAGTAATTATAAACCAAGCAATGAAAGAAAATGACCATGATTGAATTGCAAAAACTGATTTTTTAAATGTTATTTGTATGACATCTTAAAAATGAACAGATTCTTAGCTAAGTGTTCATTAAATTTATTATTACAGAGGCTAGATGTGGCTCAGCAGTAAGGAGTATTTGTTATTCTTGCAGAAGGACCAAGGTTCAATTCTCAGCACCCACATGGTGCTCTACCATCTTCTTCTGGTCCCTGAGAGCACCTGCACACATGTGTGCACATGCAGATACCCATGCGCGTGCACGCGCGCACACACACACACACACACATATAATAAGGTAAATCAGTAAATCCTTAAATTTTTTATTATTTCATCCTTTCTCCATTGTTGTTCTGCATTTATAAGTATTACAAATTACTCCAGTGTTCAACCATTCAATTAAGGAAATACTTCTGCAACACCATGAACTGACTAGACCCCTAGACTTCTGAGTAAGAGTGAATTGCAAAGTCAGTTTTGTCTACTTAGTAACACTGGAAAAATAAAGCACACACCCATATGTTTTTTGGTACATTTGAAATACAAGAGTGAAACTCTATAAAGTGGCTCTTCACAGCTGTAGAAGTGTTTTACCAATCTGGATTATTACACTTAGATGCTATTTATGCTTACTTTCATCAGTGAATCAAAAACATTATTTCTGGGATGTGGAGATGGCTCTGTAGTTGTGATCACTAGCTGTTCTTTCAGAAGACCTGGGTTCGATTCCCAGCACCTAAATGAAACTCACAGCTGTCTGAAACTCAAATTCCATGGGGTCTGACACCTTCACACAGACATATATATGGGCAGAACATCAATGCACATAAAATAAAATTAATCATTAAAAAAACATTATTTCCAAAAAAACACTTATTTCAATAGTTATAATTCATAGTTTAAATTTTAAATTAGGAACAATGTAAACTATTTCTGTGAATATCATTTCTATACTAAAATATGTATTGACACTAGAGCTAGGTATAAAAGAAATAATAAACAGTATACATTTGATTCAATTCAGAAAGTACTCACTCTTTATCATGCACTAAGGAGCATTTTAAAGGGAGAATGTGAGAACAAGTGTCTGTCACCTGTTATGGAGATTCTTATAATTTTGTAGCATGGGTAGTTTTACCATAAACATTGTTTATATCTAACAAGAATTGAATCCAGTAGTTGAGAAGACAACATATTGAAATTTTAGAAAAATAGCTACCTTTAGGCTCAAGTTAAATTCTTTAGAGACAAAAAAGGTATTAGGGAGATGTAGGGATGGTCTAATTAATGAGATGGAGGGGAAAGAGGAGAAGGACAAGAGGGAAGGTCAGGGGGAAGAGGAGGAGGGAGAGGAGGGCGAGGAGGATTAAACCACCGGAATGTCCTAAGGTATAAGGGACAAGCAGCAGAGGTGTTAAAAGATGTGTACATTACTGGCTATGGGTGAGATAGGACCTCTGTTGGTCTTTTCTGTATCGAACACACAGATTGCAAGCCCAGGGCCACTTTGAGATCTTTGGCAGCAATTAACTATGCAGCTCACACACGATTGAGCCTGTATGAAAATGAGTATACAGAGACGGGTAATGCCTGGGGGGCACTCACCAACCTAAGACAGAGCACCTGTGTGGCCTGGGCAGGCGTCTCCATGACGGGTAAGGTGACCTGCTGACGTCCCACGCAACCCAAGTCAGAAGCTCATTTATTAATAAAAGGGGGACCTGTAGGGCCCTGGCCCCCGTTTTGGGTAACTGCTGCCTTGCTTGCGCAACTTGACCTTGAGATCCTCCCTATGCCAATTCCCTGCCAAGTTCCACCCTCCTGAAAGGTTAAGAGAAGTTCCTTGTCTGGGTATCCTGAATAATGGGCGTTAACAGATTAGAAGCAAGATTGTAAAACATCAGTATCGAACTTCTGCCCTCCGGGGTCCTCCCATTGTGCTGTAAGCCTGTATTTTAGATCTCCTCCCCCCTCCAATAAATGACATTCAGCATTTAAAATTAAAATA
>CABHPP010123107.1:0-17186 GCA_902168425.1 Peromyscus attwateri
TCTTTACCCTAAACAGCTCAAGGCACAGGTTGGAATTATTCCTGCTCTGTCAGTGGTGAGGAGGAAGACCCGTTCAGAGGAAGGGACTAAACTTGACCAAGATCACACTGCTGAGTAATAGCAGACCCAGGATTTGAAGCCAGATCTGTTGGTCCCAAAGGCTGTTCTCTTAACCAGAGGGCCAGACAGCGAAGAGCTGAAATGTGTCCAGAAGCCACCTGAAGAAACTAGTGACTTCCCAAAGATGAGGAAATCAGTGAAGGGCCTGTTGAGTGTGAAACTCCCTAAAAGGTGAAGACAGGTAACATTTCCTCAGCCACCTATCTGGGCCTCACACTTTTCAGTCTACCCCCAGGGATAGGCAATACCGCTGTAGGTTTTCAGGTCAAAGTAAACTTCCTGCAGTCACAGCACTGGAAAGCAGAGGCAAGTGGATTCAATGAGTTCAAGGCCAGCGGAAGCTCCAAAGTGAGGCCCTGTCTCAAAAAGCAATGCAACAGAGCTGGAGAGATGACTCAGAGGTTAGGAGCTCCGACTGCTCTTCCAGAGGTCCTGAGTTCAATTCCCAGCAACCACACAGTGGCTCACAACCATCTAATGAGATCTGGTGCCCTCTTCTGGCCTGCAGGGACACGTGAAGGCAGAACACTGTATATGTAATAAATATAAATCTTAAAATTTAAAAAATACAACAACAACAATAAAACCCCCCACAACAAAAGTTCAAGTTCACTTACATGAGGCAGGCATGACCCTTGGAAATGGTCAGAATCTCAGGAGTTAAAGCTGGAGTGTGTGTGTGTGTGTGTGTGTGTGTGTGTGTGTGTGTGTGTGTTTCCTCGAGAGAAGGTAAAAATAGAATTGTCAATATGGGGGGGGGGGGCAAATTTTTTGTTTGGTTGGAAGTATCTCCTCATTATAAGCCTGCTACAGCCACTGGAAAATGTTACAGAACACCTGTGAGGAGCCATAGGCATCTTGTGGGTCCTCGGGCTCCCTGCCCACTTCCTGGCTGTCAGCACCACCTGGCTCTTATGTGCAGGTGGGTTCTGGAAGTCTCAACAAACCTCCCAACCCAGCCTACTTCTGAGAAGTAAAACCCTCAGGTAAAGACTTAATTTTTTATGAAATATTGATAAGGCCAGTATTTATCGAGGACCCAAACATGCTATATAAGTCCATACTCAAACCTCAGAGCAACATTGAGAACATTTACTCTACACACACCTCAGCTCCCCGCCCCCACTACACCCACAGATTACAGATGGGAAACCTGGGGTGCAAGAAAGCCAAATAAGTTGTCTGTGGTCACTTGGTCTCTACGTAACACTGAATTTGTCTCCATAGGCTGGCCTTGTCACATGTGAGGGACTTCCCTGCCCACACAGCCTTTTGTGTTTTATCCTGACTCAAGCGTCAGACTGGGCAGCTTTCGGGAGTGACCTTACCTTACATGTGAGAACATGGCCCCTCAGGAGCTCTGCAGTAGGAATAAGATACAGGACTCGGGCTGGGGGACCAGGGACCATCATCTAAGTATTCTCTTTCCCAGTGTCCCCCACTCTACTGCCTCTGACTGGTCCCATGCTATCCATAGGTGGATACCTACCTGTGTGTGATCGCAGAGAGCAGCCCTTACTTTGGGTTTTATGGCCACCAGAGGCCTCAGGAAACACTGACTTGCATGCTACACACATACTCTCTGGGGAACACCGCGCCCCCTTCACCCGCTCCCAGAGGGCCCTGTGGGAACTGTTTTTCTGAAGGATAGGAACTGTGGGGAAGGGTAGTGGGGGGTAGCTGTTTTAGCTTACAAGAGTTAATTATTAAATGTCCAAAGATTTTAAGAGCTGCTTATGAAACAGGCAATTAAAAAACTAAACCCACACATATTGAAAACAGGTAATGACTCTGCAAAGTGGGCCATTTCCTGGCTTCCATGTATTATCTGTGCCCCTGAACATACACAGGGCGTTTACTATTTGCAGCCACAATAAAGTTTCTCTCAATGACAGACCACATACACAGCAATAAGATTATAGTAAAGCTGAAGATTTCCTGTCTCCTGGTGACATTGTGGCTGTCACAAAGCATAGCATGGCGTATTTGCATATATTAGTAGTGATGCTCATAGAAGCCAACCCATGTGGATCAAACATAATGCCGTTGAATTGCAATTGCCTGTAGTGTTCAACACGGCAGCATGCTCGATAGTGTGTCGTCCTGCTGTGGTGTAGGCCATCCGTCTGCTAGGCAGTATAAGTACACTGATGTTCACACACGAGGAAACGTGTTTCCCCAGGACCCCTTCACCCATGTAATGTGACAGTTACCTCTTCCTTACTGTCACATTGGTAGCTATTAGTGTTTGGTTGGAGCCTCTGGCTCACCCCTGCATGGTCCTGGAAGCCCCACCCCCTTTCTTCAAGCCCCGCCTACTCAGAGCATCTCCCAACAAAGGAAAGGGACCAGCTGCACATTATTGGCGGCTATGGCAGCTCCTCCCCTGAAGTTGCCAGCTCCCCAAGTCCCAACCTAAGTGCTCAGCTTTTGACCATACTTGGGCACAAACCCAGCTTATGGCAGATGCATCATCACCCCTCACCTACAACCTATAAAATTTCCTGCCCTGGCTGGGGTTCGCAACTTCTCTGGCCTTGACCTCTGGGACCAAAGAACCCTCCTGGGTGTGCTTTGCTCAACGTACCTGCTGTTATACTTCTTCATCTTTGCTTGATCTGGCTGACTGCGTCAGGAGAGAAACTTATTATGGGGGAGGGGGGCACAGAAAGCCTCATTGGCAAGCACTAAAAATTGGGTGTCCCTCCCAAACTAGTGTTGAACATTGATTTACCACCGCTTTGCTGACTAAGAGCAGTCTGAAGACCAAAAGGTAACAATGGAGGGGCTGGGGGTGTGGTGCAGTGGTCGGACACATACCTGGCACGCATGAAGCCCTGCCTCGGACACCCAGCACTGAAGGGAGGAAAGGAAGATGGGTGTGGTGGCGCATGCCTGGAGTTCCAGCATCCTCAGCTAGGCAGAGAATCTGAGGCCAGCCTAGTTTTCAGGAGACTCTCAAAGCGAGCAAATGAAAAACTAAAAATAGAGCTGGGCGGTGGCGCACGCCTTTAACACCAGGACTCTGGAGGCAGAGGCAGGCGGATCTCTGTGAGTCTGAGGCCAGCCTGGGCTACAAAGCGAATTCCAGGACAGCCAGAGCAGTTTACACAGAGAAACCCTGTCTTGAAAAACCAAAATTAAAAAAAAAAAAAACTAACTAAAAAACCTAACTAAAAGTGGGCTTCTTTCTGCATATTTCCTATGCTCAGCACTGAACCTGAGATGTAGAGCTAAGACTCCAGGTTCAGTGATTTGGGGCATCTGATAGGGTCCTCTTGTGCATATAACCTATTTGTCATGTATTAATATGCAAGAAAATGAGAAGGCTCAGTTTTGAACGAACTCTGAGATAGGACCAAACCCTGGACCCTGGGAACACTAACAAACAGGCTCTTCCACGTATCTTCATAAATAGACCAGAAATAGTGCAAAGCAGAAAAAAAGAGATTGCTTCAATGTGTCACATTGGGAAGAGGAACAAAGAGAGCCCATGAACCTCCTAGCAAGACCATCTTTGGGGCCCTGAGCTTTAGGTTTAAAGAAATCTGCATAACTAATCAGTCCCGGCTGAGGTGTGGTCCTCCCCACCTCATTGTCTTGGCTTCAGTCTCTTGCCAGGTGATGTGAGTTGTCAGGAATGTGTAAACTCTCTGGGAGACAAGCTCTTCCTCTGGCTAGCACCAGGCTTCAGCTGCCTTCTTCCTTTACCCAGCCTGAGAGTCCTGGGGAAATTTCAATGTCTTGGGAACCGTTATTTCAATAGTCTGAAAGCCAAAGGGAGGGATTTGATTACAGGAGTCAGTCCTGGAAGAAGGCATTTACTTTGAGCCTCAAAGAGGCCCCGAGATTTGGTGATTCAGGTCAGTGGGTGAAAGTCTCCCATTCTAGGCAGGATCAAGTTTGGGCACCAGTCAGAGCTCATGAGATTGTTTTCTCAAATGACACAGCCCCTGCAGGATCCTGAGGACAGGTGGGAAAACCGGCTGACTCCTCACGGCGGTATCACTAACGTCTTGGGTTCTGGACTCAGCCGTCCCTTGATGGTTGATGGTTGTTGGTTTCCTCTTGTTGGGTTAAACTCACCGTCTACCGCTGTGGAGAACAGACTTTCTGCCTATTTGCTTATCTGTTCATCACTAGTTCATTAAGTGTCTTTCAAATCTGAGCAGATGTGAAATACTTAGCTTCTCCTCCATCCATCCCTGGGAAGTTTGGCTCTTTTTCTGCAGCCAGCTGGCAGAGGAAAAGGGTGACCTCCAGTTTAATCTCTCTTCAGCTTGACATGGTGTCAACACCCCCTCCCCCCACAAGCTCTCCTCTGGGCTGTTGAGCAAGGTCTGATGTCACTGGTTCTTGAAGAGCAAGATTGATTTGGGGGAGTCTGCTACATCTAGGTTAAAAGCTCTTTTAAGAAAGAACACGCTGTGACCTAACTCCTTGGAGTTCCCTCAATGTCCCTTTGGAAGCTTAGCCATGCGGGATCTTAGGCAGGCCCCGTGACCTTTCCAGGGTCTTTCATCTCATCAGAGGTGAAGGACCCGATTGTTGATGATTTGACACTGGTCTGGCTAGCGTCAGGGATTTGGGGATGAGACCTCTTTCTAGGCTAGAAGTCAAACATCACTGTCTTCCACAATGGCCGGCCACTGGCCAAGGTCTAACGATGCTGGATTTCAGCTGAGGAGATGGATCACTGTACTTACCATACAAAACTTGATGACCTGACTTGGAATCTCTAGGACCCACATAAAAGCCAGAAACAGTAGCACAAGTATCTGTAATCATAGCGTACCCTAGCCAAGAGATAGGAGGTAGAGACAGGAGACTCACCTGACGTTAGGCTAGGGAGCCCACAAAGTAGTGAGCAGCAAAAGATCCCAGCCTCAAGCAAGATGCCTGTCACATGCACACCACAGCATGCATGTGCACTCACATACCCATACATGCACGCACACACAATATCAGTTTAAAAGAATTAACGCTATCTTCCAGTAAGGAGGCATTTCCAACTTCCAGGGTGTTTTGAATGGGGAAGGGAGAGAAATCCAGGTGTGGCTGCCGAAGACACCCATTTACAAGTCTTCTCATGGTGATGTTTACCTGAGGGAAAGCCGAGGAAGGGGGACATGACCCATC
Source organism: Peromyscus attwateri (assembly GCA_902168425.1). Lineage (NCBI taxonomy): Eukaryota > Metazoa > Chordata > Mammalia > Rodentia > Cricetidae > Peromyscus > Peromyscus attwateri. Next base: position 5,260 of record CABHPP010123107.1, read on the forward strand.
CCTGTGGACCAAGATGGCATTGCTCTGATGGTCCCAGTCTGGGTTATAGATGGTCACCAAGCCAAACCTATGACGTGCATGCAGCAGAAAGTGTAGGTCCGAGTAAACGAGATCAGCACATCTTTCAAACAAAGACTCAGTCCAGCCTTTACTCACCACCCTCCCTGCTGTGGCCGTGGCCCAGCCCCTCACTACATCCTGTGCTGGCACAGCAGGCTCCTTCCTAACTGTCCATGAAGCAACCAGGAGGAGCTTCCACAACGACAGTTAAGCTGGAGGTGATGATGTGGGTGAGCCTGTAAGCTCAGTACTTTTGAGGTGAATGGAGGCGAATCAAGGCCAGCCTCAGCCACATAGCAAGGGAGAGGCCAGCCTGAGCTATATGAGACCCTGTCTTGTGGTGATATATTGTGTACCCTAATAAATGTGCCTGAAGATCAGAGGATAGAACAAGCCACTAGATTAAACATAGGAGCCAGGCAGTGGTGGCACACACCTTTAATCCTAGCACTCTGGAGGCAGAGATCCGTCTGGATCTCTGTGAGTTCAAAGCCACTCTGGACTACATGAGATTGACTCAGTCTAGGAGAGAAACAAAGCCAGACAGTGGTGGCACACACCTTTAATCCCCATACTTCGGAGTCACATGCCTTTAATACCAGCACTAGGAAAGTTGAGACAGGAAATGATGTGGGTGGGTGGAGAAAGGTATATAAGATATGAGGAGACAGGAATTACAGTCTTTCGGCTGAGGAAAGCTTTTCAGGCTGAGGAGTCCTAGAGGTAAAAGGTGGTTTATTCCTTTGTCTCTCTGATCTTTCAGCATTCACCCCAGTATTCTGGCTCCGGTTTTTTGTTTTTTTTTAAAGACCATAAAGGAATTCGTGTTACACTGTCTCGAAACAAAACTAGTTACATTGTTTCACTCACATGTTTATAATCTGCCGGGGACTTCCTGTGTGTTTGGGATAAAAGTTAAACTCTCCCTGCTCCTTACAGAGGAACCACAGGAGCTGGTCTGTCTCCTCTGCCGCCCCACCAGAGGCTGCCCACCCCCCACCCCCAGTCATGGTGACCTTGAAACAATTTCATCTGCTTCTCCTCCAGAGTTGTCCCTTTCCCCACATCCTCACCTTCATCTCCAGGCTCCTTGTTTCAAGTGGCCACTCCCCCCTGTACCATTCTCTTACACTGTCTCCAGTATCATCGACTCCAGAGCATTTAGAAGTCTGAAATTCTCAGTTTTCTGTCTGTCTTCTCTAAAATGTTACCGTGTGTGTGTGTGTGTGTGTGTGTGTGTGTGTGTGTGTGTGTGTGTGATGTCTCTGGGACCACCAAGACCTGGAGAGTAACAATCCCTGAAAGGCAAGAAAGTAGTTTGGTTCAACACAACTAAGTAGCCGGTGTTGGATCACACTTGGGGAGTCTGACCCCAAGTAGAATTTTTTTTTTTATTGTTTTTGTTTTTGTTTGTTTTTTCCAGACAGGTTTTTCTGTGTAGCCCTGGCTGTCAAAGAACTCGTTCTGTAGACTGGGCTGGCCTCGAACTCAGATTCTCCTGCCTCTGCCTAAAGGCGTGTGCCACCACCACCCAGCTCCAAGGAGTTTATTTTAGGCATATTCAAGCACAGCACAGTTTGGTGAAAACTTTTCTGGTAATGATTAACCTAATCCCATGTGCACAATAAGGCTTGAGACATGACTACATTGAAAATCTATGCAAAGTACATGTGACATCACCCATAAAGATGGGGTCTATAGATTGACTGCATGTGACATCACCCATAAAGATGGGGTCTATAGATTGACTGCATGTGACACCTTCCATAAAGATGGGGTCTATAGGTTGACAAGCTCACAATAATGGTCTAGGGGAGAATTAGGTGTGGTCTTGGCCATACAGACATTGTAAGGGTCACCAGGCTATTGACTATGTCTGCCCCCAGCCTTCTGGGCAGATAACAGATTATATGCATCCGTCCCTTTGAAGGGACAACCTTGTGTGTTTAACATTTCTGGTTCCCCTGTGCCTCCCACACAGGCTGAGTGAGTGTCCCGAGTCAGTGAATGCATACACCATGTACTCAATAAAATGTTTTGAGAGGTGTGCAAGATGGCTCATCAGGTAAAGGTTCTTGCTGCCAAGCTTGATGTCCTGATTTCTATCCTTGAAATCTACATAGTGGGAGGAAAGGACCAACTCCTGTGAGTATACTTTCACACACACACACACACACACACACACACACACACACACACACACAAAACGTCCCTCTTTGCCACACAAAAGAAATAAATAAGTACGTTTGTTGACTGAGTGAGTAAGCAAATGAGTAAATGATAGGCAGCTCAGAGACTTTTATTGGCAAATCTTTAATTTAGGCATATCACCCTCCATTTCTGCAAACTAGAAAATGGGGTAGGAGGAGGAGGAGGCATGTAGGAGTCAGTAGGAGCAGCACCTCTAGTTTTGCGCCGTGGGCTGCACAGCATGGGACCAGGAGACATGAGTCATGGCCTCCAGGTGCCAACCTCTGCCTGGGCATCCTTCCATGCCTGGCGCACTGTGACCTTCACTTTGAAGGGCTCAATCAGAAAGACCACCTTGGGGTCCCCTTCCAAGCAGGGCATGGGCGCATCATCTGGCACATCCAGGTCAAACCTCTGTAGCAGGCAGGCCACGTAGAGGAAGAGCACCTGACGGGCCAGAACCTCTCCGATGCAGGCACGGGGCCCAGCTCCGAAGGGCAGGTAGCTTAACGAGGGTGTGATGAGACGGCTTCCCGTGGGGTCTAAGAAGCGCTCTGGAGACAGAGGGAAGCATCAGCCAGCAGCCAAGCTTTTGCCCAGGGAACCTCAACCCACTTTTAGGCCGTGAGGAAATCAAATATTCAGGAAGGATGGAGAGAGAGAAAGATGTCTCACCAGGAGAAAATGCCACCACCCAAGAAAAGAGGGACAGGCCTACTGGAAAACAGATGCCTGCAGGCTTTCACAGAAGTAATTTGAAGAGTGAGTTGCAAAGTCCAGCTTTGAAGAGTTGGGGACAGTCTCCAGGAGAATGGAAATAGCAACAGGCCAATGGGGATGCAGCCAAGAATTTTCTAGTAGCAAGTCTAATGGGCAGGAAGGAGTGCTGGCCCAGTGGAGCAAAATCCAGGCTGGCTGTGTGGCCCAGGAGCCAGGGTGGGACAGACAGACACTCACCAGGCATGAACCGATCTGGCTGGTCCCATTCCTTCTCATTGTGATGCAGGGCCCACAGGTTGATGACCACATGTGTGTCCTTGGGGATGGCAAATTCACCAATGCTGACCCAGACAAGGTGAAGAAAAAGGCATATTGTCTTCCCCTTCCTGCTCAGCCTCAAGTCTCTACTGGGGGAAAGACCCCTTTAGGCCTTCATTCTCACTCCCTCCTTCTCCTTAGCTTCTGGCTTCTGCCAGGATTGTACCTGGATCCAGCCTTATCCACTCGTCAAGCATGTGCCAACCAACCTTATGTATGTGGACATTTGTGCTTGTCAGGACACAGATGTGCCTTGGAAGCTGGTGTGTGTGTGTGTGTGTGTGTGTGTGTGTGTGTGTGTGTGTGTGAGAATATGTACTACAGCTGTCTGATGAGATTGGAACATTGAGTACCCTATCCTTCAGCCCAGACCTGTGTCTCCAAGGGCATCGGGAAGTTTGGAGGGAAGCCAGATGGATCTGCAGCTTAGTCCGTGGATATCAGGGGAGGCAGATGCAGTGGTTATGGTGGCTAGGGTGGAGTGATCGACGGCAGTCACTTTTTGACTATAGGTTGATCAGCAGCTAAGGGCAGGTAAGACATGGATGGAGGACAAAATAGACTAGCTAGTGGCTGCATCCTAGGCTAAGTGTCTTGGGAAGAAAGGCTTTGTAGTTGGAGTTTTCTCCAGTCCTGCCCAGGCCACAGCCACTCAGACCCAAGTAAACACACAGAGGCTTATATTAATTATGAACTGTATGGCCTAATGGCTCAGGCTTCTTGTTAGCTAGATCTTACATCTTAAATGAACCCATTTCTATAAATCTATACCTTGCCATGTGGCTCGTGGCTTACCGGTATCTTTACATCTTGCTTCTCATGGCGGTGGCTGGCAGCATCTCCTGACTCAGCCTTCCACTTCCCAGAATTCTCCTCTCTCCTTATCCCGCCTATACTATACTTCCTGCCTGGCTACTGGTCAATCAGCATTTTATTTATCAATCAATCAGAGCAACACATTCACAGCATACAGAAAGACATCCCCAGCAAGGCATACCTTGAGTCAATATTAGCCTTGTGGGGGATGAGCAAGGGGGCCACCGGCCTGATACGAAGCACTTCTCGGATAGTGGCCTCCAGCATGAGGAGGTGATTTCGGTCATTGAAAGTTGGTGTGCGACTGAAACCTATATTCTGGTCAATTTCCTTTTGGATCTTCTTCTTCACCTGAGGACCAGAGCAAGGTCATGTGATCAAGTTGTTCAAGTCTAAGAGTGATGTAGGCTTAGCAGAACCCAGTGGTCACACCCAGAACAGCCCTGACAGATTCTATCCAATAATGACTCTGTAGCCTATGCTTTGTTTCTAGAAGATGGGACAACATTAACCCAGGGTCAGAGTCAGCCACTGCTTGTGTGAGAGGTGGAGCAGGGTTATCCGCACAGAAGGCTCCAGGCATTATGCCCCACCCCCCAAAATGGAGCTTAGTTGGATTCTATAGGAAGAGTGAGGAGACACTCACCTCAGGATTATGTAGCAGGAAAGCCACAATCCAACACAACACAGAGGTGGTGGTCTCTATACCAGCCCCAAAGAAGTCTCCCACTGTGGAAAGGATGTGTCTGTCTGAAAATGAACCCTGGTTGTCAGTGCTGTTGTTATTATCTGCATTCATCTTGGCTTGTATCAGAATGTCCGTCAAGTTGGAGATGGAGTCATTGTTGAATTTCTCCTGGAATGAGAGACGGTGAGAGCTGAGGATGAGGAGGGAGCCCCACCTCCAGTGCCCCTGCCACACTCCATCTTAGCCTAGAGACAGCAAGGTTCCTTGAGGGTGGAGAGGGGCTGAGCAGGACCTGGGGGTTTGTAGAGGTAGCGATGGCCCTGGGTCCTCCTTTGTGTCCCTTCTAGGAACGTTTTCAATTTCTCACTTTCCCGCTCCCATTCATTAATAAGTCAGTTTCTAGTGGTAGCCTATTATGTGCCAGGCCCCTGCCAGGCTCTGGAGATCTTACAGTGTCCAAAATGTACCCAGGTCTGCTCTCACGACACCTCCAACCTCAGTTTGCCTCTGTCACTCACCTTGCATTTTTCCAACATGTCAATCAGTACTTCCTCTCGAACTTTAACGTGTCTCTTTATCTTTTTCAAGGTTTTATTGGGGAAAATCTGGAAACAGAAGGAAAGGTCAAATCCATCTTTCCAGCTAGAATTCTTCCTGGAGGCAGACCTGGATCTTCAGCCAGGAAGGCTGGATGACAAAAGAATAAGATTACCGTGGCCAAGAAGGACAACTTGAGACAGTGGAGGACAGGGTGGACCCCTCGTCCCCTTCTCCGTTCAGAACTAAGCCCTGCCAGCTGTGTGTCCATAGGACAGACGCAACTGAGGAGGCAAGCCCCTCAACTAGCTTCAGCCTGTTTTTCTCGTCTGTACCAAGAGGATAATTTGACATGTCCAGGAGGACCCAGTGACTAACACAGGATGCTTACTGCTGGCACGTGGTAATTGGAAAATAGTAAGAGCCATGAATATTAAGATACAGGATTTATAAAGAGACCCAGCAAGGCATCATGGTACAGGCTTATAGTCCTAGCGCTTGAGACTCGGAGGCAGGAGGATCAAAATTTCAAGGTCATTCTCAGTTACAGAGGCAATTTGAGGCCAGCCTGAGCTACATGAGAGCCTGCCTTGAGGGTAAAAATGCCAGTGAGGTGTGTGTGGTTGTAAGAGGCAGAGGAGATAAAGATGACTTGGATGAGTCGGATGAAGAAGATGGTCATGGAAACGGAAAGTATTAAGGACGCTGTCCTAGTGGGATCTGGAAGAGGAGAGGGGTGGCTTCAGTCTCACCGTCAACCAAGGGAACATGTCCACCAGATTTTCATTGTCTAGGCAATTCAGGATGCCTTCTGTAAAGGTCTGTATGGTGGTCAATATCGGATCCCTGTTCTCATAAGAGGTGCTGAAGCAGACGGCACAGATGATGTTGGTTATTGATGTGAAGATAGGCTGGGACAGATCTACGGACTCCTCGTTGTGGGTGAGCAGCAAGTCACACAGTGAGCTGGCTTCCTGACATACTGAGGAGAGAGGGAATGCTAAATGGAGGAATTAATCCGCCCACACCACCTCTCCACCTAGGTCTACTTATCCAGGGAGGGCAGAGAGAGCAGACGGCCACTGGATGGCAGCAGCCGCTAAGGAATGGCCGGCCCCAGCCATCCAGCATCCTTTCCCAGCTCCCCAGCCCCAGGGCTAGCCTCTCACTCACTGATCTTCTCCAGTTTCTGGTCACCATCCCTGAACAGGGCAAAGGAGCTGAGCGCCAACTTTCGGTGCAGCTGCCAGGAGCCATCAGAGTCAGCAAAGGCGATACCTTTCCCTTGGTCCGACAAGAGGCCTAGAGTCACCTTGGGAGAGCAGGCAAGGCTGTAGGAGTTATTAGGCAAGCCCTGGAACTCTCAGGCTTCTCCCTCGACCTACCTGCATGCTGTAACAGGCCCACTCGCCTCTTACCAGGAAGGCTCTAAAGTCCTCCTTACAGTCCCGAAAGGCAGTATAGTGAGGAGACAGAAGGAACCCTGATTGGAATGCAAGAGCTCTGGGGTTCTGTTTATTAGCAAGGTGCCTTCTGGGCCTCTCTGCTTCGGTTTCTGACCAGGAGAGGCAGCTATGGGTGGGGTAAGCTAGGTGTGCTTGTCCTAGGGACAGGGAGACAGAGACACTTGCCTATCTTTCCCACCACCGCCAGGCTGCTAAAGTCACAGAATCCATGCTGTTTCTTTCTCTTTCCGCTGCTGGCCCTGTGCACTCAAACCTGCATCTGCAGACAGCACATGTTTTATTCTCCCAGGTTGGACTTAAGGTTGAACTATCTCCTCTGAAAGGTACCTCCGAAAGCACGAGGGCCCAAAGTCTCCCACTCGTATCTCTGACCCTCCAGACCCCCATCTGGCCGGCCTCTTTTATTCTTTTGCTTCTGAGAGGAAACCAAATCTGGGGGATCCTGGCAGTGGGGCAGGCCACTCTGGCTGACTTGCCCAAGGAAAATGAATCAATTTTGGCCTGCTCAAAGCTGAGACCAGTTGTGCTTTATTGGGGTACTCAGGGGAACACTTGCAGCAGGGTCATGGGAGCATGGGTGGTGTTTGTAGGCTGGCTACTCAACAGACAGCACAGTGAGGTCAGAGGCCTTGAGATACTACTGTATGTTCCTGTCCCCTGTCCCTTGTCCCCCTGCAACCCCCCCCCAGCTATCTGTGAGCCAAAGCCACGTGACCACGGAAACCGCAATCTTTAGCCCCCCAAGAGGCCAGCTGCTTCTCCCAGCATCTTCCTGTGGAGGATGCAATCACGGCCCCTATCTCCCAGCAAACGTAACAGTCACACTTAAGGAGAACTTTAACTCTGGGTCCGGGCTATGGGCTTTGTCAGTGTGTTCTGGCATGACTGTCATATAGTAGAGGGGAAGGTGAGTGGAACGAAGGCTCCCCTAACTCTGCAGGTTCCTGCACCACCTTGCTGGACAGGCCATTCAAGAGGTGTCCATTTAATTCCTCCTTCCCAGTTTAGGGGTTGAGTAGGGTCTAAGGGAATGGCCCCGTTAGTCTGGTTTTGGAAAAATTACGAACTGTACCACCCCAGGGGTCAAGGAGGAGGAGGGTTGGCACTGCTTACCATCTGGGGCCGACCAGAGAATTCTTTTCCTTTCTTAACGAGCACTTCCCTGGCCAGCCGATATTGGCCGATGATCACGGTCGGTGTGGTACCCAGACGAAGAGAATAGATGGGACCATATTTTTCCTGCAGCTTGAAGAAGTTGACATGCATATGGCCGTGTCTGGGGAGAAAGGGCAGGCTGCCCACAAGGGGCAGGAATGGGAGGCTCCTGGGAAACTTGGCATCAAATGTCTTTGGCTTGGGCCAAAAGAAATAGGCTAGGATGAGCAGCAAGAGACACACAAGTTCCCACATGGTAGCCGGGTGTCGGCAGCTGGCCAGCTGTGGAGAAGCTCGGCAGCGCTAACGGGAAGGAGGGCTTTTTAAAAGGCCTCCCCGGTTGTCACCTTGAAGTTGTGTTATCTCTTGGCCTGGAGAAGTTTATCCTGGAATGGATCCAAGCCTGAGTCCTCACCCAGAAAAGGGAGAGGAGAGGGAATGCGGCCTCCTCAAGGCTGGCTCAACTTCATGAACCCCTGGAGGAGGAGTAGATAGCCGGACATTTCCCTGGGGGCTCCTGCGTGATAGAACATCCCAGAGGCAAATGGTATCAGAATGAGATCAAGGTTTCAGAGTCTGAATGATGTCATGTCAGAAGTGCTGCATAGATAGTAATTAATGTCATCAGACTGCAGCAAGCCAAACCCGTCAAAGATACTTAAGTCTTATTATTTAATAGTTGAGGAGAATGAGATCTTCAAAGGTCAGTGTGTAGAAGGTCACACAAGATAGTGATGGCAAGAACCCAGATGTCCTAAGTTTGGGTGGCTGCTCAGGTATGCATAGCATCAGCTCAAGAGACATTGCAGGTTTCTGTTCAAATCTAGCTTGGCCACTTTCTGGTTACATAGTCTTAAGTGGGCTACTTAATCTTTTCTGGGGAAAAATCATTTTATTACCTTATGTATATAAAGCATAAAATGCATCATTTAAAATACTTGAATTAAGGACTCGAGAGATGGCTCAGCAGCTAAATGCACTGGCTGCTCTTCTAAAAGACCCAGGTTTGACTCCTAGCATCCACATAGCAGCTCACAATTTTCTGTAACTCTGGTTCCAGGATCCAGTGCCCTCTTCTGGCCTCTGCATGCACCAGAAACGTGGTATAAATACATACGTGCAGGTAAAACACTCATGCATACAAAATAATAAAATACTAATTAAAATTATATAAAATACCTTAACTAGTAGATAAAACATAAAACCACAAAATTTCAGAGTAGTATTTTAATATTTATCATTGAAAACTATTACATTTGACCTGTTTGTTAGTTTGTCGTGTGTGTGTGTGTGTGTGTGTGTGTGTGGTCATTCCTTCCACTCTGTGGGTTCTGGGGATCAAACTCAGATTACTAGGCTTGTGTGGCAAGTCCTTAACTCACTGAACCAACTCTCTGGCTCTTTACTCATTTTTAAATGTACATTTTGGCCAGGGCATGGCAGTACACACCTGTAATCCCAGCACTCAGGAGACAGATGGAGAGTGAGGCCAGCCTCAGTTTCACAGGAGTTTGAAGCTATCCTGGGCTATATAAGACTATGTCTCACTCAAAATCAACAGCAAAAATTTTCCATTTTAGCAGTATAAAGCTTGTGCACATTTTTGCACAAGTATCAGCTCGAGCCACTCCCAGAACATACGTCACTTTGTACTGACACTGGAGCCATTAAGCAATCACTCTCCAGTTCTCCCGTCCAGACCCAGACACCTCTAATCTCCTTTCTATGAACATGCCTGTTCCTTGCTTTGCTTTGGTTTCTATTGCTGTGATGAAGACCATGACCAAAAGCAACTTGGAGGAGCAAGGGTCTATTTGACCTCCGTATCCCAGGTCACAGTCCATTGAGAGAAACCAAAGCAGGAACCTAGAGGCAGGAGCTGAAGCAGAAGCCTTGGGGTAGTGATGCTTACTGGCTTGCTCCCCATGGCTTGCTCAGTCTGCTTTTTTATACAGCCCAGAATCACTTGCCCATGGGTAGCACACAGAGCTGGGCCCTCCCACATCAATTATTTATCAAGAAAATGCTCCCATAGACATGCCTATAGGTCAGTCTGATAAGGCTCAGCCGAGACTCTTCTTTCTCCAGGTCTGTCTAGGTTGGCGTCAAGTTGGCAAAAACCAACCAGCACAATTGACCCCTTGACAACTTGACACACAAACACATCACTGTTCAAACATAGCCTTTTCTTTCCTGTTCATCCCCAAGATCTTATATTAATATTAATATCACAAAATAATATAAAACTGATATAACTTTAAAAGTCCCACAGTCTTTAAAAGATTTGACATTAAGAAGTCCAAAGTCTTGGCCTAGGTATGGTGGTACAAGCCTTTAATCCCAGCATTCAGAAGGTAGAGACAAGTAGATCTCTATGTCTTTGAAGCCGTCTTGGTCCACACAGTGAGCCAAGGCCTCACAGTGAAAATCTGTCTCAAAAAAAAAAAAAAGTCCAAAAGTCTCTTTAAATGTTTCTTTAAAAGCCCTAATTTTCTTAAGTGTGAGATCTCCTATAAAATAAAAAATGTTACATACTTTCTTACTCCAAGAGAGAAGAAACAGGGCAGTCATAATCAAATCAAAGCAAAGTCCAAGTGCAGAAGTGGAACTCTGGCTGACATCTGGCACTCACTGTCTTTTGAGTTCTGCCTTTAGCAGTATGCACAGCCGTGTCCTACACTCAGGCCAGCTCCACTTGGTGGTCATGCCACGGTATGGTATCTCCAATATGCTGGGGTCTCCACTGTCACTGAGGCCACACCATCACCAACGGCCTCTTCCAGCCTTCTTTAGGGACTCCAGCCCTGCCACATAGTGCCAAACCTCAGCTGCTCTCCATGACCCCTTCATGACTTCAAAACCAGTACTACCTAGGTGACTTTTACACATTACCAAGTTTGGCTATTGGCATGAAATGTAACCTTGGCCCCACTGGACCACAGCTTCTGCGTGCTGACCCTGACAAAATACCCCCAGAAGATTTTGCCTCAATGATGCCTCTCTCTCTCTCTCTCTCTCTCTCTCTCTCTCTCTCTCTCTCTCTCTCTCTCTTTCTCTCTCTCTCTCTCTCTCTCTCTCTCTCTCTCTCTCGCTCTGTTGTTTTGGGTTTATTTATTTTTAAGATTTATTTATTTTTATTTTATGTGTAGGAGTATTTTCCAGCATGAGTGCCTGCTGAAGCCAGAATAGGTTGCCTGTTTGAGAACCCTCCTTCTATGATGACTGACACCAAGAACGCCCACTCCCTTGGGGCTGTGAATTCTCTGGTAATATTGAGTCCCTGCTGTACAGGTTGAACTGAAGGTTTCCAGCAGAAGCTAGGGATTGTGTTTTAAGGAAGTTTTAGCAATAAAACCCTAAGGGGCCCATTGGGTAGAATATGAATATAGCTCAAGGTCAGTCACTAGCATAGCATGCAGGGGGCTCCAGTCCCCAGCACCCCAAAATAACAATAAGCTGGGTGTAGTGGCACAAACCTTAAATACCAGCACTCAGGAGGCAGAGGCAGGTGTATCTCTGTGAGTTCAGGGCCAGCCTACAAAGTGAGTTCCAGGGTAGCCAGAGGTACACAGTAAGACCCTTTCTCAAAAAATCGTTAACAACAACAATAGAAAAGTCATGTTGAAAATGTAGCTTGGCACGTGCGAGGTCCTGGGTTCTGTCTGCATCACCAAATCCAACAGTAGACTAGTCCTAGCCTGTATCACATGCTCTTCAGCAATCACGACAGAGGTGGAATCGCCTCGTCTGGGCATCCTGTAGCAGTATTGTTTCCAGCTTCCTGAGTCTTCCGTGTCTCATGCACTTTGCATGTGTATCCTGTACAGTTCATGACAGGCAGGAGAGCAACACATCTGCTTGTTTTCACAAAGTTCTCATTTCTTGCTTATTGGGGTGAGCTGTCCAGCAATTGTCTTGGTTTTCACTTTAGGAGTAGAAAGCAGCCCCTCAATCTGGTTCTCCAGCCCCAGGCTCCC
>CABHPP010123107.1:17196-35350 GCA_902168425.1 Peromyscus attwateri
TGGCGACAGGCAGAAGTGGTGCTCAGAGTCCTTACAGCTTGATAGGCAGGCAACAGGAAGTGGACTGACTGACACATTGGGCGGTATCCTGAGCACAGGAAATTTCAAAGCCCGCCCCCACAGTGACATACTTCCTCCAACAAGACCACCCCCACTCAAAGCCACACCCCCTATTAGTGCCACTCCCTATGAGATTATGGGGGCCAATTAGATGCAAACTACCTACCACAGATGGAAAGAGAGACAAAATGGGACCAGGGTTTCAATGTCCCCTTCAAGGGCTACTCCCAATGACTTAACTGCTTAAGTGTTACAGATCGGATGGGAAGGTATCCTGGCAGTTGTAAACCAAGAAATACCACAAAGTCACACAGTACTGAGAGGACTGGGAAGCCAGACCAGAGCCATGACAGGCTTCAAATAGCCCTGCAGGGACCAGGCCTTAGTTTCTGCTTCTTGGAACTGGCTGGAGTTGAGCAAGCCATTCTCAGGAAGACCACAACTCAGGGGCAACCAATCAGCAGGTGCCTCACAGCCTTTTACTGGCTCAGCAGATAACCCCCCCCACTCACCCCCGCCCCCGCGCCTTCTGCTAGCTAAAGAGTTTTTCCTACCCTCCTGTCAACAAGCCCCTAACCTCTACAGCCTCCAACCAATCAGCTCCCAGACTAATCTTTCTTCCACCAATCAGCACCAGATTAAGCCTTCCTTCCTGGAATTCCCCTAACTCACCTTAAAAGGAACTTGCAGCCTCCCTTCAAGGGTCACTATTTGCCACCCCAACCTGTTGGAAATAAGCGCTCTTGCTAAATTGCATGCATGACTGTTGGTCTTTCTTGGGGCCTTCTCTCGGACCCTAACAAGAACAACAAACCTCACAAAAGAGATTGGGAGAGAAAAACCCAGGAAGATTGCTGCCTCTACCATGGTGAGAAGCAGCAGAGAACTGGGCAGAACACATGGGGTTTCTTTGGAGGAGGGTGGGGCTTTCCAGGATGGCCTGGGATTAGAGTGATTATGTGGCCTGATTTTGGGGCAAACTCAGGGATTGGTTTTTTTTTTTTTTCTTGTAGGGTGGGGCCTGGTCACTCTGCCACTTTAGTATTGGGAAAGGCAGTAAAGTCCTTTAGAACCCTTTGGGAAATGGGGCGGCAGGGGTTGGGGGTGTGTGCCTCTGGCCACTTGTGTGCCTTGAGAGTTTACAAAATTTACAAAGGGAGTATCTGCCCATTGCAGATTTCCTTGCCACTTGAGTTGGCATGAATACTCAACACTAATATCCTTCTGTTAAGCCCCACTTCCAAAGTTATTATAAGCAGGGTTTTAATTAAAAGGCTAGTCATCAATAAAAATTACTATCGATGAAAGTATTAGTGATGTTGACATTTTTTTCACTTTAGTAAATTTGAATTTATTTTTCTTTGCATTGTCTGTGTCCCTTGACAATTTTAATGAAATGTCCGTTAGAACTGAAGGAAATCTCTACTTTATTTATAGATGGGGTCTCATGTATCTCAATCTCGCTTCAACCTGCCAAATAGCCAAGGATGACCTTGAATTTCTGACCCTTCTGCCTCCATCTAGAGAATGCTGGGATTACAGGGTTGTGCTACCACGTCTAGTTCATGCAGTGCAGTCTGTAACACAGATGAGGAACATAAGACCCGGGGGTTGAGAATTTGTAGCCACACCACTGCTTAAATGGTAGAATTAAATGCGTTGGAATCCAGCTCTTCTGACTCCAAACTATAGATTCACCTAAGTTATATTCCATCCGCTCCAGGGTGGCTTGCTTAGACCTTGTCTCCCGTTCTCATCAACTGAGCATTTTAAATCTTTTTGGTAAGCAGCTTGAGCTAAGCGCATGCGGTCCTTCCTCTTGGCAGGACTGGCCGCTTTGCATCTCTTTTGGCCCCAGGGACTCGCCGTCGTCTGGCTGCGGCGTTCCCCGGTTGAGACGATGGCGACTGGGACGCCGGATTCGCAAGCACGATTTGGTCAGTCGGTGAAGGGGCTTCTCACCGAGAAGGTGAACACCTGCGGGACCGACGTGATCGCGCTCACCAAGCAGGTGCTGAAAGGCTCCCGGAGCTCGGAGGTGAGCGGGGCGTGGACTCCCGGGCCCGAGCTGCCAGCGTCCGCTCCGGGAGGGGCGGCGCATTGCATCCTGGGATGTAGGCTGCTGGCCCGCGTCTGTGGCGGTCTGGTCGCGTTTCTTCAGTTTAGGGTGAGCGGATGGAGCTGGAAGAGGCGACGTGATGGGAACCTGTGTTCTAGAAAGGGGAGAGAGGCACAGGCCGAGCCGCCGCTCCTGCCCGGTGCCCGTCTGTTCTCAGTCCCCTTTCGAAACTCGGCCTGGCGTTGCTCTCAACTTCCCAGATTGCTGTCACCCACCCCTTGTCTGTGGGTTTATTCTTTATATTTCTGACCATGGTCTTCATGTTTCTTAGAGTAGCTTTTTCCATTGCCCTGTTCTCCTTCCCCCTCCTCCATGGAATTCTATGAATGGAATGATTTGATGACATGTACACTCTGCATGTTGAAGTAGGTATCTATTCTAGAGAAAGTGTGTGCCCACACAAAGACATGTGCATGTTCATAGCACCTTTCTTCATGAAACATGCTTGTGGGCAGGTAAACGAGATACAATGACCCCGCAATTGCATTGGTATGTATTTACTAAAGGGGAATCAAACGTATGGGGGTCATGAGGGGCGGACCTATTATCTGAGCTCTCAGGAGGCTCATGCGAGAGGCTGGAATACATAAGGGACTGTTTAAAAAAATAAAAACTAGCTGGGCAGTGGTGACTAACGGCAGGAAGAAAGGGTTCTAACTGACTCTTCCTTGTCCATTCATTCATTCATTCATTCATTCAGCAAATACTAAGTGCTTATTAGCAGCTGGTACTCCAAACAAAAGTAATAATGGATCCCTAGCTCCCAAAAAATAAAAAAAAAGTAATAATGGAGCAGGGAGTAGTGGCTCATGCTGAGGCAGGCGGATCTCTGTGAGTTCAAGACCAGCCCTAGTTCCAGGACGGCCAAGGCTGTTACACAGTGAAACCCTGTCTTGAAAACAAAACAAAACAAAAACTTAAAAACCAAAAGAAATGAAGCGTTGGGAATAACCAACTACTTTGATTGGACTTAAGGGTCAGTTTATGAAATGGAAACCATACCTGACACTGCTAAAGCAGCAAAAGCCATGGGACTATGTAGGTCACATGACTCATAGAAAGTTTAATATTATCATTCTGCTAAAGTAACACTGAAATTAAATGACTCCTAATGACATACAGTATTCCTGTTGTTCAGTGCCTTGATCAAACCTCATCGGAGAAACTTCTTCCTGCAGTATTTGAGAGTCAGCACAGAGACTCACAGCTGTATAATACACAAAGATCGTAGTTGAATCCCTCAGCCTAAATGAGATGCTCCCACCTGACTCAAGTCTCAGGGATCTATGTGGAAGAAGACACAGAAAGATTGCAAGAGACTGAAGTAGTGAATGACTCCTAGGAAATGGTGTCTTCCAGATGCAACCAAAGTGATGCTCATTTGAAGTCACAGAGACTGTGACAGATCACACAGGGCATGTGCGGGGTGGAGGCATTCAGGGTCTCAGCACTGAGGAGTTGAAGTGGACCAGGGGTCCCATTCCTAACTAAGAAGTTATTAGATAATGATACTTGCTGGAAATCTATTTTTGTCAACAAGTGTCACTGGATATAGAGACCAAACTCCAGGGCATGCCACTGTCCAGGAATGTTTTGTAAACACAAAATGAAGTCCCTGGGTTTCTTTGGTTTCTTTCTTTGCTGACTTTCTGGTTTCATTTTGCAGTTTTGTATTATTGATGTTTTATTTTTTGTTTTTGTAGCGTCCGTGCTAAACCCGTTCACCATGTCCTAGTGAGGGGCTGAGGATTAAAAACAGAGACAAGACAGCGGGTCATTTGTCTCAGTAGAATGCTGAATGCCATTTAAAAGGAGAGAGGAGGCCTTAAATACAGATTTACAGCACAGTGGTAGAACCTCGGAGGGCAGAAGTTCGCTACAGATGTTTTACATTCTTGCATCCTGGCTGTTTACACCAATATGTGGGATACACAAATAAGGAACCACCTGTAAGCTGTTTTAGGAGGAAGGAAACTGGCAGGGAATTGGCATAGGGAGGATATCTGATCAAGGTCAGCAAGCAAGGCAACAGCTACTCAAGGAACGGGGATCAGGGCCCAAGAGGTTTTCATGAGAAATAGAGATAGACAGTCAGACAGAGAGACAGAGCTAGTCAGAAAAGCTTTATTTGGGGAGGAATAGGAGCCATTCAGGGAGAAAGAAAACATGATCAAAATAATAGTCTATGAAAAAATTTTAAGTATTTTTTGTTCTTTTGAGCTAGCTTATTTCCCCTATATTAACAGATTTGTGTCCCATATGTCCTGGATGTGTATGACACTATTTGTTTTATATATATTTCACATATTCTTTGGCTGAGCTCTTTATTTCTTCTACCATTTTTAATACCTGCAATTCGGTATTTCATGTCTTTTTCATCTATTGGTGAGGCTTACCTCTGAGGCTTTTGTTAAGCATCCTGAGTTTCTAACTCCCAGTTTCATTTCACTTTGGGTATTCAGCAGTAATGCTATTTCTTTGTTAAAGTCTACTTTCATGTTTGGAGTTGTTTTAATTATTTTATTCAGCTGTGTGTTTTCATAGTCTTCATTAAAGCATTTATTCATATTCTCTTTTGAAAAAAAAAAGAAATGAAGCGTATGTCCATTTTGTTAGATTAAACCACCCACATATAGCTAAGACTTCTAGTTTTGCTTTTCTTAAAATGGAAGCCTAGAATACATCTGTAAAACAGAGCGCACGGTCTTTTTAGATTTCCATGAATTTCCCCTGCAGATTGGTTCATTATCTTCTTCTTCCTTAATTTAGTAACATATAGTCATAGCTACTCGTCTTCAACAAGTGGTTACAGTTTCAACCTAGCTTTCATAGAATAGCAAGTCTCTCCTTTTCCACATACCTGTTTTCCTATGTAGTTGTGGTAACCGAACAGTATGTTCTCAGGTCTTTGGGTTTGTGTATGAATGTTCACAGTCTCTGGCTCACATTAGTTATGATAACCTATTGTGTAGCTAGCTTGTACTGACTGGTACAAAACCAAACAGAAATCCCAGCTGTACAAGAAGTGTTTGTCCTTACTATATTACAGAGCTGTTGAAGTCACCGACCTGCTGTTCTCTGCTGATGGGCTTTGTGTGGTTCCATCTGACACACTGTTTTTAGGAGAAAGTTTGAAGAATTTAAAGAATTGTTATATTGCCTTTTCCAAATATAAATTATGCAAATCATGGTTTCACCTTGTGACACTGGATCATGGTTGCACAGAATTCCTGTGTCCGTTTTGTTGGCAATCATGTTGGCTTTTCTTTTTCATGATTTATAGATTCTATTTATTCTGTAGGAAATGTATGTGCATGCAAAATATCCCACACATCATATAATTGCACACACACATTTTTTCCTAGATAAATAAATTGGGTGAAGACATGGTATAAATATGTTTAAACTTTAAAGAAGTGGGTTTTGGGCCAGTGAGATGGCTCAGCAAGTGAAGGTGCTTGTCACTAAGCTGGTCCATCTGAGTTCCATCCCAGCCTGGGACCCATGTGGTGGAAGGAGAGAACCAGCTTCCAAAGATTATTGTCTAACTTCCACAAATGTGCTGTGTCACACATGGCCCTCTCTCCTCTACAGAATAAATAAATACATGCAATTGAACATTTTTAAAGATGACTATAGTAGCACATGCCTTTAATCTCAGCATTTGGGAAGCAGAAGCAGGCAGATCTCTGTGAATTCAAGGAGAGCCTAGTTTACAGTGAGTTCTAGCCCAGCAAGGACTACATAGCAAGTTCTAGCTTAGACGGGGCTTCATAGTATGACCCTGTACCCCATTTTTTAAAGACGGATTTATATTTAACTACTAGTGTATGTTGAACATCATGAATTTACCTTTCCATGGCACTAATTGGATAAGTTAACAAAAACCACTGCCACATTGGTTGCCTCTAAAGTAGCCTGCTCCTTCCCATTCCTCATCTTTATGTACCTCTTACCCGAGTGTCTTCTCCTGTAGGAGGTCGGAGTGTGACCCCATTAAGCAGTGTGGATTAACTCAAGCTGAAGTTAACCTGGTTTCTGGGACAGGATTGACACATAATTTCACAATTCTCCAGCCTTTGTCTTTAGTGACTCCCTTCCATAGCATGGATAGCACATTACCTCTGCCATTTCCTTCTCTGGTTTATGAGGTGGTTGGGGTCATAGTGACTTTTAGTTACAGCTTTCATTTACAAATAATTTTTGAATGTCTGCTGTGTGCCAGGAGCTGTTCTAGTTTCAAGGGGTACATCCAGGTACCCAGGAAGCTTAGCATTTTTTGTGGTAGTGTTGTTGGTGCTGACCATTGAACCTAGGCCTAATTCATAGGAGGCAAGTGCTCTGTCACTGAACACTGTAGCCCAACCCTGAAGCTTACATTGAAATGCTGTGGATTTATGTAGTCTGAAAAGAAGGCAGAGTCAAAGTTCACACTGTAGGGAAGAGAGAGATAATAAACCCAGTGAAACACCCAGCCTTAAGTGGTGATAAACATTTTATGGAACATGAATCTCAGAGCAGAGAGTGGTGGCAGGTCTCTGGGAAAGTGACATTTGTACAGACAGGCAGTGAAATGTAATGTACAGCAAGCCATGTGGATGTCTGGAGCCAGAGCAGAGAGTTGTAGGTGGGACTGTGGATTGAAAGGCCTTGAGATGAAATGTGTACAAAGATTGGGTACCAGTCTGGCTGGTCCAGAAAGTGAGGGGAAATGTACTTACGCCCACAGCCAGTTAGTAACAAATGGCTATTCTCTTGCACACCTGTGCTTCAGACACTCCATTTGAGTTTTGTATTAGTGAGGGTCATTATGAGGTGTTGTAATTGTTAATGTTTTTGCAATGCTGGGGTAGAACCTAGAGAGTACTATAGGCAAACATTTTACCCCTGAGCTACACCCAGAGCCCCCATTGTGGTTTGTTTTTTTAAAATCTGTGTGTGGCACTTGTCTTTGTTACTGTAGTTATGTAATTTGTGAATTTATTGTGTGTGTGTGTGTGTGTGTGTGTGTGTACACGTGTGTGTACATGCATGTCTCTAGAAGACAACCTCAGGAGCTGTTCCTTGGGTGTCATCTACTTTTTAAAGCTTTTAAGACTAGGTCATTTGGCATGGAACTCACCAAGTAAGTGAAGGACACTAGCCATGGAGCCCTGGGATCTGCCCATCTTGCTGGTGGGAGCCACCACATTTGGCTCCCCCAGCCCTTGGGTTCTAGGGATCAAACTCAGGTCCTTGTCCTTACAAGGCGAGCACTTTACTGAGCTCTATCCCCAGCCCCTCAGCTGTATAACTTAACAAAAATGTGGGAGGTGATGACATGGGGGAGGGGCAATGAGCACACTATAGTTGTGAAAATAAGGAACTCAGTGAAGATGGGTAGGTGAGAAAAACTCACTGAGTTAATTATGAGCAAGCCAATGATAAAAACTTAGAGAAAAGTTTGTGGATCTAGAAAGATTCTGTACTAAGATTGTTTCTATGCTATTCCTTGTTAAAAAGGTAAATCTGGAAGTGTTAAATGGTGTGTGTCTGGTTGGTTTATCTGAGAGAATGCTGCAAAGTGTCAGTGAGTTCATCTTTCATTCTGGGAAAGGCCTTGACTCATGTGTAGCTTTGTCTGTCTTGGAACTCACAGAGATGCTCCTGCCTCTGCCTTCCCAGTGCTGAGATTAAAGGTGTGCACCACTACTACTACCACCACCACCACCACCACCACCACCACCACCACCACCACCACCAGAGACCAGGTCTTAAAAAACAAATGCAGGGGCAGATCTCTTTGAGTTAAAGGCCAGCCTGCTCTACAGAGTGAGTTCTAGGACAGCCAGGACTACACAGAGAAACCCTGTCTCAAAACAAACAAAACAAACAAACAAACAAACAAACACCCAACCAAAAACAAAGTAAATGCAGAGAGCAAGTGAGGAAAAATAGCCTGATGTCAACCCTCCCTACACACACACACACACACACACACACACACACACACACACACACACCCCACCCCACAAAACTGGCCACAGGAATTGGGGGTATAGCTCAGTGATAGAGTACAGAGTTAGCAAGGGCCTGAATTGGATTCCTAGCACCACAGGAGAGGAATCTGCACTTTCATATGCTGTTGGTGGGAGTGCAAGATGATACATCTGTGACTCAGGGGAATTTGGCAACATGTAACAAAACTTGAACCAGGATCAAGATTCTGCATATTCATCACAAAGATGCTCTAGGATGCAGACTCATGGGAGCGTTTTGGTTCATCTTTACAGTAGCAAAGACTAGAAATAGCCTCTGAGTCTGTGGGCTGAGACTGGTTGAGTGTCCTAGTGTATCTAAGTGCTGTGGTGTGATATTTGGGGTTGTGAAATAGTAGTTGAGGAGATTCTCTCACGTGGTTTGAATGAGAGTGACTTTCACTGGCTCATTTGAATGTTTAGTGGATTGGTTAGGAAGGATTAGGAGGTGTGGCCTTGTTGGAGAAGGTGTGTCACTGGGAATGGGCTTTGAGGTTTGAAAAGCCACACCAGGCCCAGTCTCTCTGCCTCCAACTTGTGGATAAGATATAAGCTCTCAGCTACTGCTCTGCTCCCTGCCATCACGATGTCATGGACTCTCCTCTGAAACTTTAAGCAAACCCCCAACTAAATGCTTTTATAAATTGCCTTGGTTATGGTGTCTCTTCACAGCAATAGAAAAATAAGATCTCTCTCTTCCTCTCTCACAGATATCCAGTGATATATATATATAAATCACATATAGCATATATCACTGATATGTAGATAGATCCATTTATCTCAGGGTTATATTGTAAAGTGAAAATTACAAGGTGTGGAGCAGTACCTATATAAGTTGTAAGTAAGAGGATGGCAGTGGGGGTACGGTTGGCCTTTGGTGTCCTTGAGCGTCACAACCAACTACAGACTGAAAATGTAGACAGTGTCTATATTGGTACTGAAACATGTATAGTGTTTTCATTGTTCCCTAGATACTGTGTAACAGTTATATAGCACTTTCATTGCATTAGGTAATAATGTAATCTAGAGTCCGGGCACGGTGTCACACACCTGTGATCCCAGCACTTGCAAGGTGGAGGCAGGAGATCAGAAGTTCAGGATCATCCTCTGTAGTGTCAATCCTAATTGGTCTAATCATAAAAACCAGAAGTCAGATACTGGGATAAAAGCTGATAGTTCAGAGAAGCAGAGCCCACAGCCACTAGAAAGTCTTCTTACCTCTACCGAACCCTCAACCTGAAAGGGTTGAGTTCCCTTCGCCTCCTGCCTTATGTTCCTTTCTCCGCCAGCCATATCACTTCCTGTCTCAACCTCCCTAGCTCTGGGATTAAAGGTGTGGGCCACCACTGCCTGGCCTCTATGGCTAACTAGTGGCTGGCTTTGCCTTCTGATCTTCAGGCAAGCTTTATTTGCTAGATCACACATAAAATATCACCACAATCCTCAGTTACCCAGTAAGTCTGTTTTCCAAAACAAGACATGGGACCGAGGAGATGGCTCACTGGGCAGGAGTGCTTGCTCTGCAAACACCAGGACCTGGGTTTCAGTTCCAGCACCAATGTCAAAAGCCAGGCGTGGCTGTGCGTGCTTGTAACGCCAGCATTAGGGAATGTAGACAGGTGGATCCTGAGATCAGGCTAGCCAGCCAGCCTAGCCAAAACAGTGAGCCTCCAGTTCTGTGAAAGACCCTGTCTCAGGCTCATAAGGCAGAGAGTGGTAGAGAGTGATAGAGGAGACATCTCAAGTCCTCCCCTGGCTTCCCTATTTACATAGCTGTGTGTGAACCTGCACAGTCATGTACATATAACACACACACACACACACACACACACACACACACACAATACGGACACAGTGTGGGAGCCCGTTTTCAGGTTCCTCATGTCTTTACCCAGCATGTCCGCATAGAGGATGATTAGGACCACGGGCCTGAGTGCAGGTGTCTGAGATGGTCTGCACTTGGCTGTGCTGGGGGAGGAGGTCTTTTGCTCCACCCCTTGGCATCTCTATAAATACCCTGGGGCAGAGACAGTCGGGGCCCTTTGGAAAAGGTTCCAGGCCCTCTCGAGGCTATCCTTTATTTTCTATCTGTTTATCTCCGCAAGATTCTCCGCAATAAATCCTTCTATCTAATATTTCCTGCTGCTCACACTCAAGAAAACTCTGGGGAACTGTGGGGTTGGTGGGTAAACGCCCCACAACACAGCAAAAACAATAGGCTTGATAGAGCCCTTGGGAGGCAGAAGCAGGCGAGTCTCTGTGAGTTTGAGGCCAGTCTGGTCTGCATAGTGAGTTCCAAGATAGCCAGAGCTTCATAGACCCTGTCTAAAAACAAAACAAAGAAAGCCCATCAAAAATGTAAAAGTAATCAAGAGATGGTCTACAATATTTGAAAGGATGGAAGTAGGCAGTATGCAAACCCTGCACTGTCTTATATAATGGACTTGAGCATCTGCAGGTGTCCAAACTAGAAAGAAAGCACAAACTAATAAAACTGCTGCACATGGGGAGAGAACAGGACAGGAAGGGGCAGAGGTGGAAGTCTCATTTCATTGTTCAAACTTTAGAAGCACATGAGATTTACTAATTTAAAATTTTAAAAGGAAGAATGAACTTCAACAATGCTGATGTTCCTGGTGTTGCATGAATCCTAAATGGTCTTATAATAAAAACCTGGAGCCAGATATCAGGGTGAAAGCTGAAAGATCAGAGAAGTAGAACAAACCACAGCCACCACCTCTTACCTCACCAACTCTTCAGCCTGAAAGAGGGCGAGTTCCTGTCTCCTCCTGCCTTATATTCCTTTCTCTGCCCAGCCATATCGCTTCCTGCCTGTCTCCACCTTCCTAGTGCTGGGATTAAAGGTGTGTGCCACCACTGCCTGGCTCTGTTTCTCTTTTAGACTGGATTAATCTGTAGCCCAGTGTGGCCTTGAACTCATAGAAATCCAGATGGATCTTTGCCTCTGCCTCCCATTAAGTGCTAGCATTAAAGGGGTGTGCCACCACTGCCTGGCCTCTGTTTAGAGGCTTGTTCTGTCTTCTGATCTTCAGGCAAATTCTATTTGTTCAAATATCACCACATCCTGGATAATTTGGAGTCATCAGCTGCTAGAATTTTCCTAGCCAAGGTGAACGGGGAGGGTTTGATGTGTTGGTAGGATGCACGTAACTGCCTCTGCAGGGTTAGGGTGATGTACCAGGGCCAGAAAGTGGCAAGAGGCTTGGGTCTCTGCTTGCCTCTCACACAGCTTCAGCTTTGCCTGAGATCAGGTCACCATTTCTCTTTGGGCTTCAGGGCCCAGCTGTCACTGAACTAAAAATCAGCCTCCACATTTCCTCTTGTTGTCTCTCTTAGCTCTGTCTGACCGTCTTTCCTTCTCTAAGCCTTGAATAGTGGTGACAGTGAGGCTTCTTCTCCTCCTCCCTTCTCCCTCTTCCTCTTTTCTCCTTTCTCCTTTCTTTCTTCCTTTGTGGTATTGAGATCAGACTCAGGGCCTTATCACTCCAGATCGTCACTCACCACTCCAGGACACCACCAGCCCCTGAGCTTCTTCCCATGCCTTTTTCTCCCCCACTTTCTTTCATTGCACCCCCAGACTCTTTTGTGGGAGGTGTGAGACAGAGTTTCTCTGTGTAGCCCTGCCTGTCCTGGAATTCACTTTGTAAACAGACTGGCCTCAAACTCAGAGACCCACCTGCCTCAGTCTTCTAAGTGCTGGGATTAAAGATGTGCACCACCACCACGACCACCGCCTGGCTCACCCCAAGACTCTAAGTCTGTGCTTTTTTATTCTTTCTCTTTGGAACAGGGTCTCCTGGAGCCCAAGCTAGTTCAGAGCTCACTGTGTGGCTGGAGGTGACATTAAACTTCTGGTCCTTCTGTTGCTACCCTCGCATGCTGGGATTCCAGGCCTGCACCATCACGCCCAGTTTATGCAGTGCTGGGTGTTGAACCCCGGGTCCTGAGCACCCAAGGAGGGCAGTCTACCCACTAAACTACAGCCTCAGCCCAAGTCTGTTTTTGTTTTTAGATTTATATAATTGTATGTGTATGAGTGTTTTGTCTGTGTGTATGTATGTGTACCGTGTGTGCCTGGTACCTGCAGAGGTCAGAAGAGTGCATTGGCTCCCTTGCCCCTGGAGTTATGGATGGTTGTGATACACCACGTGGGTGCTGGGAACAGAACCTGTTGTCCTCTGTAAGAGCAGCAGGTATTCTTAGCTACTGAGCTGCCACTCCAGCTGCCCCAAGTTTGTTTTTAAAGAACCAGAAGTTAGTGGTCCAGCCAAAGCAGTCCTGCTGACTTCTGCTAGCATCTGATGAACAGGCTGTACGGAGAGCTCGGTATTCTGGAGCCCTGATTCTGGAGGAGGCTGTAGGTGTGGGGCCTGTGTCAGAATGGCCACTGTGCCAGTGAAATGGATTTTCTTTCTCGTGCTGGGGATTGAACCAGACCTGCCAAGCTAAATCACCATCCATTTTGTATTTTCTTATTTTGAGACAGGGTCACTAAATTAGCCAACCTTACTCTGTAGTCCAGGCAGGCCTCCAACTTGCCTCAGCTTCCCTAGCATCTGGGATTACAAGCCTGCACTGCCAGGCCAGTCTCAGAGTTGGAAATTTTGATCATTACTGGTTTTTTTTTTTTTTTTTGTCTTCCAGCTGCTGGGTCAGGCAGCTCGAAACATGGTTCTACAGGAAGATGCCATCTTGCACTCAGAAGATGTAAGAAACTATTTCTTTCATGGTGTGTGTGTGTGTGTGTGTGTTGTATGATCATAGGGAAGTGGACTATTCTGTTTCTCTCTCTGTTATGCAGAGTTTAAGGAAAATGGCAATAATAACAACACATCTTCAATACCAGTGAGTATGCCCTAACCGGCAGTCACCAACTGCGGCATCCTCATCCTCAGCCTGTGTTCATATCTTCCCATGGAGGTGGGGTGGGAGGGAGCTGGGGGTGGGAGGGAGGTGGGTAGGGTTGATCAAGGGGAAAGACACCGAGGCTTCAGGGAAAGTTGAGATGTGGGAGAGTGGGAGCTGGGGCCACTTGTTTTGAATCTCCCTGTGTTAACCCAGAGCTCTACAAAGGAAGAACCCATGGGGCAGAGCTTGCTGGGATCATGCTACCAATGTGTGGCACCAGAGAGACTTGATCAGTATCTGTCCACTCTGTGCCCAGTGTCTTTTTTCCCCTGGAGATGGAGTGTGATGGTGACTGGTATTCCTACACATAACACAGCACCAGCAACATGGAAATCGTTCAGGTTTTGAAATACACAGACAGCAGTGCCCTCATTGTAATTTTGACGAAAACTACAATTGAATTTGCCTTGTGTTGTATTTTTTTCTTGTCTTATATTTTATGTGGTGGAGAAGATGCTTGCATACCCTATTGGGATTGTGTGGCTGAGAATTCAAGTCCCGATAGCTAATGTTTTTCAGTGTGTAGATACATGGTTATTCGTCCCCACATAATTATACTAAGTTTAACCAGGTGTATTCAGCCTGCCTGTGATCTGTCGACAATGACTTCTCTTGGCTCACTGGGTCTCCCTGTTTCTTTCCTTTTTCCCCTTCCCGATTTAGGCAAGAAGCTATTCAGAAGAAGTAAGTGACCTCAGAGGTGGTGGGTGGGGCCGACTGGAGCATGCTGGGAGTGACACCTCAGAGGTGGTGGGTGTGGCACTGCTGGGCCCAGGATCAGTGGAAAACTGGTTGACATGTGTCTTTAAATGACCATGCTCTGGATAGCCTGTTTAAAATTTGAAGAACACAGTGTATTTTAAAGGTGTGCAGGAACTGGATTCACTGCCTGTTAAGTTCTAGAAGTTACAGGGTACAGAGGCCACCCTTAGGAATAGACATCCATTTATATTGGTAATATTCGTAAATAGAGCAAACATACTAAAGTTATTAAATAGTCTCGTTTTATTAACTGTATTAAGGTTTTGTAAGCCTCTTTTCTTTTTGATTTAAGGCCTCCCACCATGTAGATCAGGCTAACCCGAGCTCACAGTCCTGCCTCTGCTTCCTGAGTGGCTGGTTACAGGTGTGTGCTGCTGCCATGCCCATCTGCACAAACCCTTCCTCGTGGGTTCCTTTCCTCCCAGCCTTGAGCTGGAGTCTTACTGTGTTTCCATGGTGGCCTCAAACTCGGGTTCAAGTGACCCTCCTCTGCCTTAGCCGCCCCAGTAACTGGGACAGACAGGTGTGCCGCAGTACCAGACTCGGAGTTTAAACACTTCCGAGGCCCACGTGGACCGAGGTCAGTTTTGACTTAGGTGTAACAAGAGTGATGTGTTAAAGAATAGATCATACAAAGAAATGTCTTTCCTGCCCACTTCAGACAACCCTGTTTTTCTCTGTTTGATTTCCAGTGTTGAACAGTCACCTGACCTGCAGGACCAGCTGAGTCATTTATTGAAGTAGCGTGTCACAACAGCAGTTGACTCCTTCGCCTGATGCTGAGGAGGAGGCTGTGTCTTACACAGCCATCAGGCTGTGGGCTTGGTTTCCATTTTCATCTCCAAAAATTCGTCTAGAAAAGACTTGTGAAAAGAAGCCAGGTGACTGAACTTGGAATCACTGCTTTTGGTTTTTTGAGACAAGGTTTCTGTGTAGCCCTGCCTATCCAGGAACTCACTCTTTGGACTAGGCTGGTCTCGGAGATCCGCCTGCCTCTGCCTCCGGAGTGCTGGGATTAAAGGTGTGCGCCACCATTGCCTGGCCTTGGAATCGCTTCTTAAATGGAATTAACCCATACTCTTATCAGATATTTAAGTTGTATTGAATTTCATATTAAAATAAATGGTTCAATAATTAGCACTGAAAACAAAAGACAGCTTGTTAAAAGCTGTGTTGCTGTATTGTCTAACGTGATCCTTAAGCACACTGCTGTCTTTTTTTTTGAGGCAGTGTGCTCTGTGTAGCTGCTGGCTTTGAACTAACAATCCTGCTGCTGCAGCCTCTCAAGTGCTGGGATTACAAATCACTGCACCTGGGCACTGAGTAATAGTCTCAGATACTTGGGAGACTGAGACAGGAGACTCACTTGAGCCTAGGAAGTTGAGACCATTCAGGGCAATACAGTCTTCCTGTCTCCAAGAAGGGGCGGAGGGAAGGGCTTCTGTTGTGAACACGTGAGACTAATTGATATTTTAAAAAACTTTTAATCATTCATTATGGACACAGAACGTGGATAATGGTTGTTGTTTCTCCCTTAGTCACAGCAAATTCTTATGTGAAAATCAGGCCAACGATGTCCTCTCTGGCCACCTGCAGCCCCTTGCCTTGACCTTTGTTACTGGCTCCTTTCTTTCTGTGACTCTTGATTAAGTGACCTTGGTTCATTTTGTAATCATTTATAGCCATTCCATTCCCTTCATATTTGGAAGTAACATCACACAAGTGGATGTGCTGATAATTAAGTTACCAAATGATCTACATAGAGAGACCCCATCTCAAACAAAACACAAAGTCTAAAATACAGGAAACTACAAGTCGCTGTTACAGCTTCATACTTCAGTATACTTCAATCATTAAAGTGTAAGTTAATAAATGTATCACTGACTATGACATGTGTAAAATAAATTAGATTTGAAAAGAGTTCTCTCTCAGCTTACTGCTAAAAATTTGGTCAATGTAAAAATGTCTGGTGCCTTACATGACATTACAAAACTAGTATTTGAAAGAATGTATCCAGATCAATAGGCGGAACCGATAGTTTGCTAAAGGAGCAGCAGTTAAAATGGCATTTGCTTGTGGTACCATTTCTCTGCCTTCCACAAACTGTCAAAGAACAGACCGTTTCCATATACACCCAGCAATAAAACATGGCCATTAAAAGCTGGTGAGGTGGCTCAGGAGTTAGAAACACTTGCTGCTTTTGGAGAGGGCCCAGGTTCAGTTCCCAGTACCCACTTGAGACAGCTCACAAATGTCTTCAAGTATAGCTCCAAGGGACCTGATGTCCTCTTCTGGACTCCTCAGACACCTGTGTTCACATATACATGCCTGAACACACACAGACATATAGATATACATAATAAAAAGTAAATATTTAAAAAAAATCAGTAAAACATCCATTTGCTAAAGAAAATGTGATTTTTTTTGCCGGGTGGTGGTGGCTCACGCCTTTAATCCCAGCACTCAAGAGGCAGAGGCAGGCGGATCTCTGTGAGTTCGAGGCCAGCCTGGGCTACAGAGTGAGTTCCAGGACAGGCTCCAAAGCTACACAGAGAAACCCTGTCTTGAAAAAAAAATGTGCTTTCATCTAAAAATAAAAAGCAAGATTATATAACAACATTTATGGATATTGATGTTTAAATTTATTTTTATGCGCATAGATGTCTTGCCTGAATGTATGTCTACATACTACATGTGTGCAGTGCCTGAGGAGACCAGAAGTGTTGGATCTCCTGGAGCTGGAGTTACAGACAGTTGTGAGCCATGACGTGGGTTCTGGGAATGGAACTCAGGTCCTCTGGAAGATCAGCAAGTGCCCTTAACTGCTGAGCCACCTCTCCAGCCCTTGAGGACTCTTAGGGATGCTGGCTACTTTTGAAAGCTCTACTTTGTTTTCTAATTACAAAGAAGTTCAGGGTAGCCAGGGCTATGTAGTAAAACAGTATCTCAGTTTTTCTCTTCTATTTCTTTGTTGTGTATGTGTGTGATTGGGGGGGGGGCACACATGTGGAGGTTAGAGGAGCAACTTATGAAATCAGTTCTCTCCTTCCATCATGAGGATCCTGGTGGACAGACTCAGGTCATCAGCCATGGTTGCAAGGGCCCTTACCTGCTGAGCCATCTTGCCAGACAAAAGCTGTGTCTCTTGAAACATGGCTCTGAACACTTAACCAAAATCTGCCTTCCTGGTCTGTCCTACAAGTGCTGGCCCAGTAGTTTTCCAAACAAGTGTGTGGCAGTCTTCTCAAGACTACCCTTGGAAATAAGGGACGAAAACAGGAAGTTTTCTATACATGGTCTTTCTTTTGAATCTTAAAAAATCAAGATGGAAGTGGTGGTGCACACCTGTAATCCTGGCACCTGAGGGCAAGAGGACCTGTAGGTCAAGGGTGGCCTCAGCTACAGTGAGTTTGAGACCAGCCTGGACTAAAGATCCTTTCTCAATTTTCTACCTCCTTAAAAAATTAATTTTGCTAATGTTCAATACAGCTTGCCTGAAGAGCTCAAATAGAATGCCTGCCTTCAGCAGAGATGATACACAACACAGAAACTATGTGTGTGGCTCAGTGGTGGTTCCCTTGCACACATGAGACCCAGGGATCAACCTTGAACACCAGGAAACATCGCCAAAGTCAGAATACAACGAACGGTGGCAGCAGTGGCCCTGACTGATCAGAATGATTGCTGGTCACCATCCGACCCAAAATCAGCCCAGTGTACCAGACACCATGAGGGGAGAGTGGTAGTAATTAAAGCTGATAATGGTTTGCTCATTGTGGTTTCTATGGGTGTGGTTACCAAGTGATTCTTGTGACTAACCCACAGACAGAGGGTAGCAGTACAAGTGAAGATGAGCACATCCTCTCCCTGCCCTCTGGCTGAGACAAAGCTGTCACCAGAACAAGGAGAAAGTAACTACTTGGTTCAAAGAGCTCATTTTATGGGGAGAATGTTTTATTTTCCTGTAAAGTGATGTTCAGGAGAGCTTTGTTACGTAAGTGCTAAAAAGTACATGATGCCTATTAAAGTTGTCATTTTTTTACACACTCAATAGTTAGAAATGTCCCAATCTAAAAATATTCTAACAAGGATTGCTTGTGGGTTTTTTTTTAAATGATTTATTTTTTAAAAATGTTTACCTTTAGGGCCGGGCGTTGGTGGCGCACGCCTTTAATCCCAGCACTCGGGAGGCAGAGGTAGGCGGATCTCTGTGAGTTCGAGGCCAGCCTGGGCTACCAAGTGAGCTCTAGGAAAGGCGCAAAGCTAC
>CABHPP010123108.1:0-25870 GCA_902168425.1 Peromyscus attwateri
TTTTTTTTTTTTTTTGGAAAGGAAATGGAGGAGGAGTGGATGTGGGGCAGAGGGGAAGTGAGGGGAGAGGCTGGGAGGGTAGAGTGAGGGGAAGTATGGTGGTCAAGGTGTAATGAATGAGAGAAGAATAAGAGAAGAATAAAATTAAAAAACTAGAAAAAGAAATCACACAGACTTTTAAGGGATAACAATAAATAATATATAATAAAGTAAAATATAATTAGATAAAACAAAAACTAGCACATCGTAATTGGATAAAACAAACAAATAGAAAGGAAAGAAACCAGAAGAAGGCACAAGAATCAAAGACCCACTTGTTCACAAACTCTGAGCTTCACTTTTATTATCAGTAATATATATATATATATAGTAATTTCTATTGAATAGATTTATTAGTATTACATATTACATACATATACTATACATATTTGCATATTTATTCATACTTATGATGCCTAAATTATAGTTAAAGGCTCAACCTACTGTTTCCCTTCATTTATATATTTGACAAATTTATTGAAATAATTTTATAGAAATGAGATCATATTGTACATTATCTCATTGAAACTTGCTTTTTAAATAAATAACATTGTTATGAATATCTTTCTATGCTAATAAATATTATTACTTAACAGTGTTGGATGGCTGCACAGAATTCAGTTGCATGAGTATGCCATAGTTTGTTTTACCATCATAATTTTGCTAATTGCTGCTCATGTAAGTGAACAAGAATGATAAAAATTATTGCCTTCAGAGAATTTGCATTCTAGAAAAGGGAAATAGTTACTAAACAATTAATATAATACCAATCTGTTAGAAGATGGTAACTTTTGGGGAGTGGAGGCAGAGAGGGAGTAGTGGTTCATGAAAGTGCAGGTTGAAATTCCTTATTAATGAGGGTTGGCAGCCATGGAAGATAAAATTTGAAAGAGATCAGAAAGAGAGGGAGTTGAGCCTGAGAATGTTTAAAGCCCAGGGAAGCCAGGGAAGAGGCCAGGTAAAGCAGCCATTGGCCTGCCTTGGGCACCTTGAAATGCCAGGGTGCCTTGTGTGATATGAACAAGTCAGAGGAGTGGAGGTTGAGGTCAGAGGGCATGGAAGTAGGGGCAGGCCATCACAGATAGATGGCCTTGTAGGACCTCATCAAGACTTAGCCTCCCTTGCCCTCCTCTTCCCTTCCCTCCCTCCTCTTCTCTTCTCTGTTCTCCTCCCCTCTCCCATTCTCTCCTCTCCTCTCCACTCCTTTCCTCTCCTCTTCCCTCTGCTCCCTCTCTCCCCCACCTTTATCTTTCTGTCTACCTCTTTGTAGCCTTCTTATTTGTGGTCTCTGGATACATTTTATACATGGAAATGCTAGTTCAAAAATAGTCAAAATTTATGGCATCAATCAAGTGAAAATTTCAAGGAAATAGAAGAGATATTACTGGCTTTTTAATGAAATCTTTGCTCACATATTTAATCATTATTTTTGGAAAACCTTCTAGATGATATGCTAGCTGAGAGGTATGTGTAATGTTATGTCCTTGCAGCGCCTTCTAACTTTCCTAACCTTCCATCCACTCTCCAGCCCAGCAGCCAGTGCAGAATTCCCTGACTATCAGTCTACTTCCCAGTCTTGTTTCATATTCTTTAGAGAGAGGATTTTACCTTCCAGGAACCATGAGTGAGTTCCTGAATGGGAGCTCCTTGCTCTGCTTACACTTACATATGAGTAAGAAGAAATAAACAATAAACAAATTGTAAAGGAAATTTCTGAGGATTTTCTATAAACTCAAAGAAAACAGGGCCGTGTGATGGAGTCCCAATTCTACATCTGTGGTGATAGTATGGAGTGACTGGAGAGTCATAGCCTCAGGAAACATACACATCTCTTCTCTCCTCTGATGTGGAAGGCAGCTGAGACTGTGGTTATCTGTTGGTTTGATTTCATTATGTTTCATACTGTGTGGAACTGGATTAGTGATGCTGGTCCATGGAGCAAATGCAATATTGTAATCAAGGGAGTACAAGATGTGGAGACAATCCCAATGTCCAATATTAGCTGAAGGGAGAAACAAGACACAGTGGAAGATTATTTGACAATAAAAGGAGAGAAATAATAGTATATACCAGACATGGCTGCATCACATTGTTATACTAAATAAAAGAAATCGTGTGTACATAATTTCACTTTAATGGAATGTCTAGTAAACACAAACCAGTAGCAACAAAAATTATATAAACTGCTGCCTGTTGCTGGCATTGGTAACAGGGGTGGGGGAAGTCTGCAGATTGACACTAGGCACCCTTTTGGGGTGATAGAAACTAAAAATTAAATGGCAGTGGTTTTTACATGTCTGCATATTTACTAGCAATCACTGGATACTGTGCTAAAGTGAATGGATTTGATGGTACATGAGTTACACCTGAATAAAGCTGTGGAGAGCTCCAGATGTTTCCCATGAGCACTTGGATTCCTTCTCTGAACTCTTCACCATGTGACACCATGGGTTTAGCTCAAGAATCAGAAGAGTCTAGCCTGTGTGGGAACGTTCTGTACCAAGGGAATAAACTACACGTTAACTTAGTAGTTTCATGTTGTTAAGGACAGTGCCTGAATGGAACTTAACACTTTGTATGCTAATCTGAAGAATTAATACAAGTGGATTGTGTGTACAATAAATGAACTTCGCAGATACCACGGAGTCTACCTTCTGTAAACACTGCCATCTGTAGATACTGTCACCAGCAGCTTTTACCCTAATGGAGGCCAAAGCTTCTGGAAGCAACATTCAAATAATGCTTTAGGTGTTTGCATGGGGGGGGGGCTTTGTTATTCTGTGGTCCTGACTAAGTCAGTTGGGAAGAACAGCGCAGCTCAGCTTGTCAGGTGGGTTATGTGTGGCCTCTGAACCAAATTCTAGTTCACCTGACAGGTTACAAGCACGCTGTGTTATCTACATCTTCCATCACAGAGACTCAGAGAAAGCTACCGAGGACGTGCCAATTTGAATGTAAAAGACTGGTGTGGCCGGCAATGGGAAGATAAGGAGCATATTCTGTGATATCAAGAGGGAGGAAACAACCAGTGGGAGAGTGTGTCTTCTTTCTGTTTTAGAAACACAAAGAGAACTCTCTTTGCAGGCTTATTTTTTCTTTCTTAAATCTCTGCCTCTTCTGTAGCTGCGGCTTCTTTTCCTTCTCACCCGTGTTACACGGTAGACAATATGGTGTGTGCCTCACCTGGCAGGTGACCCTCCTGCCTCCACGACCTAACCTGTCTGCTCTACTCTGTGTCTCTCTGTAGAGCACAGCTGGACTGTAACTGACTCCTTTGGTCAAGTGCATAGTTTGATTTGAGCTCTCCAAATACACCCACCCTGTTCACCTGTCTCAGAATGTGTTTGCCAGTCTTCCTGGAAGATTCACTGTGCTACCTCAGGCCCTGGCCTTCTGGCCCTGGAAGCTTCACTTATGAGCTTACCACCTCCCAACCCCTCATGGAATAAATAAGCCTGCTGAGCTTGTCAGCTTCTTCCAAAGCCCACCTCACCTGACTGATTTCCAGTGAAGCTTTTCATGATTCTAAAAGCCAATTACCATTTTGCCACGTTCTGACTTTGAGCGTGTCCTGTGTGGTTTGTCGCAGACGCCTTCTCTTTGGGGGCTTTTCATACATGGCTTAACCCCCTAGCTTGGCCGCTCTGTAAGGGCAGGGACTGTGCCTTAGTTGTCTTTCTCGTCTTTCACATGGTTGATGCCCAGAATGTCACTTTTGGACTTTCTAAGCTTCAGGACCCTACTAATCACAGATTTCCTTCTTGAACACAAATAGTAAAATTTTAGCAACTTTACACTCTCTCCACATTTTCTTCTAAGTGTGCTTAACACTGGATATTTCAAAAAATTTCACCTTAGTGCTGTTGTGTCCCTCATCTAGTGTGTTTGACATATAGATATATAAACCGCCCCCCCCCCTCCAGGCCAGGCTTGTGCATTTGTGCCTTGGCAGGTTGATAGCTATGACTGTGAATAATGAGTCAATTATCATCCAGCCTCGGGGAAAGCACAATTATTCCTGACTGGCCAGGCTGTGGCAATCCTCCCCTCCTTGTGCCCTTTCAAACGGAGAACATAAAACAGTTGGAATTCAGAGCACTGCAAAGGGAATTTAGACAAAACACTGGTGTGCTGAATTTAGCTTCCTTGGATTTATTCTGATTTAATGATTGATTGGTTTTTAAATTGCTTATTTAATCCTAACAACTATGGCTCCAGGGGAGGCCAGATATGAAGAAAAGCATGTGAGCAAAAAGCAGTGGTGTGGAGTAGTTTGACTGGACAGATCAAGAGACGATATTATTGTCCAGAGGAACATTGCCTTGGACTCAAAGTGTAATGTGAAAATCACCCCAGACTTTCAGAGTACCCAACCTTGTTACAAGCTTGATTGCTTATCCCCTATTCTCTTTGCAGAAGGCTGTTTGTAGCTGCCTAGTGGTGCACAGAACATTCCCCACTTGGGTTTCTTTCCTTCCAGCAATGTCTTCAGTATCTTGTTGTGACTGAGAACATGCACTTGATTTATATTGCTGTTGGCCACACTGCAGAAGAATGGATACTTGGAGGTGGCTGGCAGGATTTGATCTTCGATTCTGACACTGGTTGTGCTGATCTGTGGAAATACTCTTCCGTACACAGACACAGCTCTGGCTTTTGTATAGAAGGATTTGAATTTTTTATAAGAGTTTCCCTCAAAAATGAGCTCTCCCCAAATAATCACTTTTACCTGGAAGGTGTAATCAACATGTACTTTACCTCCTTGTAAAGTGTAATTTACCTTGGCATCCAAACTTTCCACATTTTCAAGGAGTGCAACATTTCTCTTTGGTTCGAAATTAGACATCGAAGGTGTAGATGGTCTTGTAAACCTGACCTGTTGGAAACTTATCTGTTTGGTATCAAAAGGAAATTGAAATTTCATCACTTCAGAACAATGAAACCTGTGAAAACCTTTAGAAAAAAAACCCAACTTTTTCTCATCTTTATTGAAGTTTGACTCAGAAATGCCCAAAGAAATGCTCTTTTAGGTCTCTGTAACCTGTGTGTTCGCCAAAACACTGTTGTTCGATTTCCTCATTGTATTATGCCTCACATGCATTTCAAAGCAAGGAGCATTAGGGATAAGATGAAAGTGTAGGGAAGGACTCTGATGAAAAACAGAAGCAGAAGAGATGAACAGTTGGGTGGCACGTGTGCATTGCCACCAGACTCACTCTGGGAAGCAGCATCTGGTCTAATCAGGCTGCTGGCCACTTCCAAGTCTGGGCCGTGCCAACATCTGCCATTTTGACATTATCATATTGAAAAGGAACTTTGTTCTCATCTCATTCTGCCAAGAGATTTATTATTTACTAGGTTTAAAAACCAATAAAAGGCCTGTATGCAAAAACACTTTTTGCATCTTTTTGGGGTCATGGTACATAGGCTTGTGAAACTAATTTCAAGGTTTAGGATGACACTTTTAACTTAAGTTTAATCATGGAGAGGGCAAGTACTTTTCTGAATCTTTGGTGTTTTAAAGATTAAAAACTTCACATTTACGAGAGGGTGGACTTTAAAAGAGTAGAGTTTTTGTTGGATCTGGGACTATTATCAGTAATTCAGTAACAGCATCAGGAGCTCGAACTTCACTTTATTTCAAAGGAGTTTCATCTGGTGACCTATCAGGTACCCTAGGCATTTTATTGGGAATTGAGAGAGGAGTACACAGAGTGACCTGGCAACATATATACCCTGCCATTGCAGAATGTCTGTTTTTAGAGACCACTGTGCTTTTCAAGTATTTAAGTCAACTGATTAGTACAGGAGTGCTAGGTTGAGGATGCAGGATTTTCTTGGTTTAGGTTTTCACATTTAGGTTTGTTTGACTTAGAAGATATCTAGGAGGATTGAAACTGTTCCTTTCGTTGCCAACAGTGTGCTGAGGAATGGTGGGAGCCACAGGAAGCCTTCCCTTCTGCCTCTGATGAAGCTTGAGGCATCTGTTCATCCCTCAGTAGCTTATCCTGTTTCTAAGCATCACCATGTAACTCTGCCACTTCTGACTGTTACCTTGAGAACCATGGGAAACTTGACTCTAAAATGGAAGAGGTCTAGGAGACTACACCGGTTTCATCCTCACTTGCCTGACTCTTCATATTGTTTGGTATCCCAGCAGTGGTTTTAGCAACTCTCCTAGCACATTATCCACTTCTTGAGCTCTTCTACCTCTGGCATCCAAGGCTTGTACTTCATAACAGAGATTTCACTCAGAATTTGTTGGTGCCAAAGGCAGAGGTCATCTTTCCAATAGTGGCTAGTTAGGAGTTGATGGTATTGGTGCAGTAGGCAGTATTGGGGAGCTGCTTTCAAAGTATATGGATACGCTTTTTTTTTCTTTTTTAAAAGAGAAAATTATTCATTAGATGTGAATTATTATCACAGGCTGTGTTACCTTAATTTTGTTCTATAACAGTATTTAAAAATACTGTTTGGAAAAAAGGAGCCAGAGAGATGGCTCAGTGGTTAAGAACACTGGCTTTTCTTCCAGAGGACCCATGTTCAATTATCAGCACCCACAGGGTGGCTCTAAACCGTCAGTTACTCAAGTCCCAGGGCATCTGATGCCTTTTCTGACCTTCTCAGGCACCAGGCATGCGATGATGTACAGACATATACATAGTCAATGCACCTATACACATAAACAAACAAACAACATTTTGTTGTTAATTCTTGACAAATTTTACTTTTAATAAGGCATCCAGAATCAAACAAGGGAGGAAAAGGAGCACAGTGAGGAAATGTTGGACGAAGCAAGACTGAAAACGAGCAGGGCAAACTATAAGTTCTGCATTTCCATGTCTAATAGTAAAGGGTTTATTATATGCTCTTCCCTTCTAGCCTTGCTGACTGCAACACACATATCTCTCTTGGGCTGGTTCTACCTCCTGTTAGCAGTTGCCAAGGTATCCCACGACTTTGGCATCTTCAACATCTTGTGGTCTCCAAGGCAATCCAGCTTCACCTTTACAGCTTCGTGCAGTCTCCTCTCTGGGCCTCCATGCAGGGACTGCCCTGCCACATGCCTGGCTTCAGTGACTTTTCTTAACAATGGAGGGAGATTCCAATTCCTATATCCTTGTTGACTCTATATCCAGAACCACGTGGCAGAAACTGCCAGGTTCTGTTGCTTGTTGGGGCTGGAAACTGGGAACCTCCTTGAATTACATTTGCATAAGATTTCTGTTGTTGTTGAGGCCCAGGAAATCCCTCAGGCCTTTTCCTTTCGCAGTTTGCAGAGTATCTGGGTGACCTCTTGCCTTTATTCTATTCAGCATCAAGCTTTTCTTTAAACTTTTCATCTCCTTAAACAGACGACGTGGCTCCAACGTTCCATTTCCGGGTGCTCTTTTTCCCCTCAGACTAAAGTTCTGTGCTTCTCTTTGCCCTGTTTGTTCCTTTCACTGTAGCTCTGCATAAGTGTGATCACTAATAACCACTTGACATGGTCAGTACTAGCTGTCGTGAAATCTCTGCAAAAGCCAGTCATCCTAAACTCTTCAATTTTAGCCTCAGGAAGATTTCTAGGACAAGGACAAAACCCAGCCATATTCTTTGCCAAAATATCACAGGAATGGTCTCTAGGCCAGCTGATAATATTCTTCACCTCTGAAAACTCTTAAGCTGGGTCCCCACAGTCCACAGTCACCCTCAATACCACTGTCTTCCATGCTACTACTAGTAATTAATCCCTGCTTAAAGCATTCAATTGCTTTTCTAGCCCAAAGTCCAAAAGTCTTCCACATTCCTCCAACAGAATAGCATGCTCAGGCCTGTCACAGCAATATGCCACTCCCTGGTGCCAATTTCTGTCTTAGTTACTGTTCTATTGATGTGAAGAGACTTCACAACCACAGAAACTCTTATAAACCAAAAGAAAGGATTTAGTTGGGGGCTTGCTTACAGTTTCAGAGGGTTAATCCATTATCATCATGGTAGGAAGCAGACAGGCATGGCACTGGAGCAGTACCTGAGAGATTTACATCCTGATCTACAGGGAGCAGGCAGAAAGGGAGAAACTGGGTCTGTATGGGCTTTTGAAACATCAAAGCCCACCCCCAATGATACAGGTCCTCCAACAAGGCCACACCTACTCTAACAAGGCCACATCTTCTAATCCTTCTCAAATAGTTCCATTCCCTGGTGATGAAGCATCAAATATAAGAAACTATGGAGGCTATTTTCATTGACACCATTACAACAGGGTTCCAACTGGCCCTTCACCAAACTGTGAGCATCACAACAATTGCAGATTTAATGTCACACAAGTAACATCTCAAAAGAAATAAGTATGGTGGCTCTGCTCTGCTCACAGCTAAAATAATACGTCCATCTCTGGGACATTTTCATCATAGTCTAGTTAAGGGCATGGCATAGGATTCCCCAATTGGGGATAGCTTGATATCTACCATATGACTGTTTTTAAGTCCTTTATAATTTTTTATATATACTTGTGATTGACACAAGTGAGTTACAGTGTTTTTTTTTTTTTTTTTTTATTTTTTTTTTTAATGTATCCTGTAGCCTTGACTCCTCTTTGACGGCTGAAAGCTTTTTTCCTTAAAAATTTTCTCTCCCTTGTAGCTGGAAGTTTTTCTGTGTCCTGCCTGGCCCTGAGGTTCTGCAGCTGCTTATAAAATAATCATTCAGAGGCTTATATTAATTACCAACTGTGTGGCTTATAGCAGGCTTCTTGCTAGCTAGCTCTTTCATCTTAAATTAACCCATTTCTATTTATCTATGTATCACCATGTGTTCCATGGCTTTACCTCCGTCCCATTACATGTTGCTCCTTGGATGGTGGTTTGGCATCTCCCTCTCCTCTCCTTTCTCCTTTCACTGTCTCTCTTGGATTTTTCCTCCTGGCTCCATCCTGCCCTGCCATAGGCCAATGCAGCTTTATTTATCAACCAATCAGAGCAACACATATTCACAGTGTACAGAAAGACATCCCACAACACTCCCTTCTCCTTATTGCACTTTTTTCTTATTTTGTTCAGTAAGGACTTCTCCCTTTGTTGTTTTACTGTTTTACTCAGGGTAGCAAAACAGTGGTTAGGGTAGGTTTTAGAGTCAGAAGGCTTGGGCTTATATCCAACTGTTACCTACCAGCTACATTACCTTGGACACTTTATTTAACCTCTAGTATCCTGAGTTACCTTCTTCTGTGAAGTGGGGATAGAAACAGGACTGCCTTCTAGGGATTTTGGAAGATTTAAAACGAAATGTTTCATGAAATACTCAGAAAGAACATTCAATACTCAGTGACTTTAAACCCTCACTTATGTCAGTATTGCTAATTGTATTAGTTAATTGTCCCATTGCTGTGTGTGACAAAATTCCTTGACAAAGCAACTTAAGGAAAGAAGGAAGGGTTTATTTTGGCTCAGTCTGCTAGGAAAGGCCATCATGGCAGGGAAGGTGTGCTGGTCAGAGTTTGAGGTGGCTGGTCACATTGGATCCCAGCCAAGAAGCAGAGAGACACGAGTACTTGTACTCAGTATACGTTGTCCTTTATGTTCGGTCCAAGACCCCAGCCCATGGACTGCTGCTTCCTGAGTTCAGGGTGAGTCTTCCCACTGCATTTACGCTAACCTTGATAATGTCTTACAGGTGTGCCTGGAAGCTTGTCACTTAGTGATCCTAGAGTCTAATGTTGACAGTCAATATTAACCATTATGCCAATGTTAAAATTTTCTCGTTGGCTTAAGTTATTGCTTCAGTGTAGATGAGGGTCAGGTAGTCACCTCTGATTGTGATATTCCTTCCACACGTCAGCCTACCTTTGCAGCTGTGTTTGGGTCATTTCCTCATAATACCTCAAATGAAACATGCAAGATCAAGATTTCTTATTTCTTACCCGACTTTTTCTATTTTGTTCCACATTTCTATTGATGAGGTCACAATAGAATTTTCATAGTCTCTTAATTTTTCATTAATCTTAGGTTCTTTTCTTATCCTAAGGAAAAACCGTAACTGTGCATGGATTTAATACAGAGGTATTGCTTATAATTATATACCTATTATATATAAAACCAAATTTTATACACACACACACACACACACACACACACACACATATATATGTGTGTGTGTGTGTGTGTGTGTATATAAAATTGTCCTTTTTGTTCTGTCCAAGATCCCATCCCAGACTCCAAAATTTTATATATAAAATTTGGTTTTTCAAGATAGGGTTTTTCTGTGTAGTCCTGGCTGTCCTGAAACTTGTTTTGTAGACCAGTCTGGCCTCAAATTCAGATCTGGCTGCCACTGCCTCCCGAGTGCTGGGATTAAAGGCATGCACCACCACCACCCAGCAAGAGGTATTACTTATAATTTTAAATATTAAGAATGGACATTGAGACTGGTCCAGCTTGAGACCCATACCATGAGTGGGAGTCCGCTCCCGACACGGCCTGGAGGGCTAGAACCCAGAGGCTGGACAGCCCAGAGACCTAGGATAGAGCCAAACATGACTAGTGAAAAAAAAGTAAATGTAATGATTCCTAATGATATTCTGCTATACTCATAGACTGGTGCCTAGCCCTATAGTCACCAGAGAGGCTTCACCTATCAGCTGATGGAAACAGATGCAAAGACCCAAAATCAAATATTAGAGGAGCTCGGGGAATCCTGTGGAAACAGGGGAGGAAGGATTGTGGGAGCCAGAGGGGTCAAGGACATCAAAAGAAAACCCACATAGAATCAACTAACCCAGGTTCACGGGCTCACAGAGACTGAACTGACAACTAGGGAGCCTGCAGGGGACTGGCCTAGGCCCTTTGCATGTATGCAACAGTTGTGTATCTCGGTCTTCATGTGGGACTCCTAACAGTGGGAGCAGGGCCCGTTTCTGTTACCTGCTTTTGGGACCCTTTCCTTCTACTGGGTCGCCGTGTCCAGCCTTAATAGGAGAGGAGGTGCCTGGTCTTGCTGCACGTTGATCTGCCATGCTTGGTTGATATCTAATGGAAGGCCTGCCCTGTTCTGAAGAGAATGGAGAGGTTGGAGAGAAAGAGGCGGAGTGGTCGGGTGGTGGTGAGGAGAGAAGGGAGGACTGGGGAGAGGGACTGGGAGGAGAGCAGGGAAGGAGGGAGGGGAAACCGTGATCAGGCTAGAAAAAATTAGTAATGAAAGAATATTGGACTTGATTAAGTAAACTACCTTACATTTAGATAATAGAGTTCTCTATAACTTAAAATTATGTAGAGTAATATTCAATAACATAAAAACACTACTGGCAAACAAAATTATAGTATTTATGTATCCTATTTGGAGTTTTAGAAGTACATAGATACATAAGAAATGAACAGATAAGCACTCAAAACATTTTATTGTGGTTATTCTGCTGTGTAGGATTAAAGGGATGATGTTCGTATTTTGCTCTTTTCCTCGTATTTTTTTAAACAAGTAAACATACATTGCTTCCATATGAGGAAAAAAATTCCAAACCTAAGGGAAAATGAGATAAATAATGCCTCACATTTTTGAGGGAACTGTACTTTGTTGAACTTTTTAACAATGGTAAAAAATAGTGCTGAGTATATAGTAGACAATATTCATCAGATGTTGAAGGAGTGTTGTCTATATTTAAGAGTAGTTAAGCCTTCAAGAAACTTCTACTTATATAGTCCTTTGAGAAGGATTTTTTTTTGTGGGGGGAAGGGATGCAAATTTTCCAGTAAACATAAAAGAAACAATCTGACCACAGTAGGTGTTTTTAATAATTCATAACTTACATTTCAGAGGATAATGTGGCCAAAGCGGGAGCACCTGGAACTGATTCATCAGAAAATGTATTTACTGCTGAAAAACTGACCCATAAAAATGAATCAAATAGTCATCATTTCAGAAATACAGCCATCTTTCCTCATACTTCATCCGAATGCTCAGAAGATGACCAGGTAACTCTGTCTTATGTTTATAGAAACAACTTGAAGAAGAAAGCATTCTTCCTAGGAAAAGTGGCCTGGAACAGCGCTCTGTTGAGAATTACGTCTTTACATGCCAGAGTTTGATAATCCTCAGTTTTTGGTGAAAACTTCTTAGCACTCTTCCATGTGTAAATGTGTCACAAAATCGTATATTTTGTTTTTAACAAGAGAGTTCCCTTTTCTACTTCTTTGTATAAACTGGACTTTTTCCTGTCCTAAATTTATCACATTTAGACTTGAAGTAGAAGCTATTATCTTGCTTTTTCTAAGATTTGGTTTGTAGATATTAGATGGTGTTCTCTAATCATCAAGGCCTCATCAACAGTATTCATCTCCTCTTTGGCTATTGTCTTTAATTATCAAGGAATGATAATTCATAGTGTTCTCTTTTCAAGCCATTTGAATTTTGATTAATTTTTTAAAAAATCATTTGAGTTTTTGTTTCTGTTTGCAATGTTTTCCATGTGATATTATGGACAGAATTACACAATATTTTGTTTTTATAAGGGTCAGAAGCCTCTGTGATAGAAATGTGTTTGTAGACAACAGTGATTTATAATCCCTTTTCTTAGAGCTTGCTTCTAGTGTGAGATATGAGATAGTTTTCGTAAAGGATTCACACTCTACTGGTGATGATTGAGATTCTATTAAATATAGGGAGGCCTAGAATTGTTATATTGTAGCAGTGGTCTCTGATTTGTGTATCAGAGGTTCATTGTGGGGCTGACTAGGAGGTGGAGCAGCTGTCTGTTTTATACACAAGCATGCTGAGTTAAGTCCCCTGCTATATGTTGGGTGAGTCTAGGGCACCAGAATTGCAGTTAGACTTGCTGAAACCTATCCCTTCACCATTGCTGTAGCTTAGAGAATCTGGTCTTCCAGATATTGCTAGGAACAGAAACTGTTATTTCCTGACTGTGTGTCCTTACTGTGTTTTCAGATAGTGATTGATGAAGGCCAGCAAGTTGGCAGCTTCCTTCAAGGTGATATGACCCGGGCTGGAAAGGTGAAGGTGAGGCCAGAGTCAGTTATCTGCCTTGGGGAGAACACACATAAACAAATGTATTAGCGACTTTCCTGTTACTATGATGAATCCCCATGACCAAGGCAACTTCGAAAGAAAGAGTATATGGATAAAAGTCCGTCATGGTGGGGAGGCAGAGTAACAAGCCGCAGACAGCGGGAAGCCGAGAACTCACAACCTCAACCCCAAGCAGGAAGCAGAGAGAGTGAAGTAGAAGTAGGCAAGGCTTTTTATTCTCAAAGCCCACCTCCAGTGACAGACTGCTTCCAGCAAGGCTTTCCCTCCTAAACCTCTCTAAGCAGCATCACTGACTGGCACCAAGTATTCAATTACTAGAGTCTGTGGGAGACAGCCCTTATTTTAACTACCATACAAACCAATAGGCAAACAGCAGACTCTTGCTTTTCTTTGTACAAAACTGGAGATTCACCAGATTTTATCCTTGTAAGGTTTTCTTTTTTGAAATTGGTGTTGGAACATCTTAAACTGTTTGTGCTTGACTGGGTTCTGGATCTTTGTTTCCTTAAGGTTTAACAAATGGGAAGGGAGTTTTAGCATAATCATTAAGAAAGTTGCTATAATGTAACTGATTCTCAAATTTTAGTATTGAAACATATGGAAGGTGAATTTTGCTTTTGAGTTTGCATGCTAAGTAATAGTTGCTGTTACCAGGTTAGCAGCATGGAAGCTATCATTTTCACTTTCTGTGGGGTCAGCATGGTCTGCCTACTACACATTCTGCATTCAGCTCAGGACAGAAAGACACAGACTGTCTTGAATTGCAGTTAAGGAATCTCCATTTGTAACTTTAAGGTATTTTGTTAATTCTACGTTCAGGTTGTGAGCATAAAACGAATGGCGACCTTGTGTCTTTACTCCATGCCGTGTGCCAGCATTTTCTTATTTACATTCTTTGATAGTCTCCTGAGATGCCTCATTGTCAGTG
The DNA here is from genome assembly GCA_902168425.1 of Peromyscus attwateri. Classification (NCBI taxonomy): domain Eukaryota; kingdom Metazoa; phylum Chordata; class Mammalia; order Rodentia; family Cricetidae; genus Peromyscus; species Peromyscus attwateri. The sequence continues at coordinate 13,985 of CABHPP010123108.1, forward strand.
TGCAGTGGGAAGCGTATTCCATGTGGAATAGTTCTTCATTGAAATGCTGCTATTGGGTCTGGGAGGTTATTTGCTGTGCTTTTTGCCTTTGAAGTAATTCTCAGTTTTATTGGCCTGAAAGAGAGAACACTTGATATTTTGTCCTGCTCACCTCTCCTGTGATTTACCTGGGCAGCATGCTTTTGTTTTGAATGACCTTTTCTTTCCTGCTGTCTTTAGCTTCCTCTCTCTGGCTCTCTATGCTGTGAGGAAGGGTCCTGGCTACCACCATCACTGGTTGCTTGAGAAGCAGGCAAACCCAAACCCGGAACCTGCTGTCTCCTCTGATAAAAATTCTGGGAAGAAACTTTGGAACAGAGTCCCTTACAAGAAACCCAGTCTGTTTTCCTTTTTGCTGTAGAGAGCAGGCTGTGGTGCTTTAAAACCCTGGACTTGCAAATGTCATTCCTCTACAGATGGGAAAGCATAGGCATACAGCGGCTTTTAACTGGGCCTGGAGAGGTCACAGGGAAGCAGAACCAGCCTTCAGCTGTGTGTGTGGGTCCTTGACTGCATTGCCTTTCTTCATGTCTAATATATGCAAGATAATCTCAATCTTCTTGTAGGTAGACAACTTCCTAGACTTAGAAGATCTGGACATGGAGGAAGGGAGTGAGCCCCAGATGAACAAGGGTATGTGCTCTCCGTCTTTTTCATACTGTACGACCTCTTTCTAGAAACTACAAGTGATATATGTTGCTTTGTTATTTTTGGCAATCTTTACCTTACCTCCCTTGATGTAAGGAAAACTCAAGTTGTGAAATTTCTTTTTGAAAAGCAAAAACTTTTACTCAATCAGTTAAAGCCTTTTGAAACTTATAAAACCTTTGGTCTAGTTGATGTAGAGCTGTCCCTTTCCTTCCCCCTAAATTCAGAATAAATTAAACTATTAAATAATCATGTCACATATAGCTCTTATAAAGTTACTGCCTTATTTCCCAGAAGAACGGTCTTGTAAATTGACATTATTTTAAAGGAAAATGTAAAATAGCAATTGACCATAAAAAATCATAAAAATATAAAAATTGATCACAAAATAAACAATAATAACATGCAGAATTTTGCCTTTAAAAATTTATGAAATATGTAAGTGAAAAAATGTAGTGAATGCTTTTTCTGAGTCCTTTTTCCACAATCCACTGAAAGGGGCCTTATGCTAATCTACTGATGTTCATATGGAGGATTACTTTCTCCTTTCCTGGTTAGCATTTTTGTATAAGCACAAGTATAGTTCTTCAAAGGACCTTTGGAGTTTGGGCTGGTGATATATATAGCTCAACTGAAGAGTGTTTGCCCAGAACGGGTGAGGTCCTGGTGTCTATCCTCAGCTCACCATTAAAACTGGATGTGGTGGCACATGAGGTAATATCAGCACAAGAGTATCAGAAATTCAGGTTATCCTTGACTACATAGCCAGTTTGAGGCTAGGCTGGCTTTAGTTGGTTGTTTTTTCACTCTTTGGGCTCTTTGGGGGGCCTGCCACCCACTCCCAAGTAAATCACGCATGGAGACTTAATTCTCACTTATAAATAAATGCATAGCTTCAGTTTGGCTTGTTTCTAGCCAGCTTTTCTTGACTTAAACTCTCCCATCTATCTTTTGCCTCTGGGCTTTTACCTTTCTCTATTTCTGTATATCTTTTCTTTCCTTATTCTGTGTCTGGCTGGGTGGCTGAGTGGCTGGGTGACTGGGTGGCTTGCCCCTGGAGTCCTCCTTTCCTTGATCTTTTTTCCCCAGATTTCTCCTTCTATTTATTCTATCTGCCTGCCAGCCCTGCCTGTCCTTTATCCTGCCTTGCTATTGACTGTTCAGTTCTTTATTAGACCAATCAGGTGTTTTAGGCAGGCCAAGTAACACAGCTTCACAGAGTCAAACAGATGCAACATAAAAGAATGCAACACATCTTTGCACCATCAAACAAATGTTCCACAGCATAAACAAATGTAACACATCTTAAAATAATATTCTACAACACTAGGCTTCACGAGAACCTATCACGAAGAAAAGCAAGCAAACATTAACAATAGGGACAGCAGAAAACCCTGGCTCTTTATTGAATGTGAGAGGACATCTTGAAGTTAATCTTAAAGTTTAGGCACAGCGATGTTCCCATGTGGGTTTGGTTGACCTTGTCCTGCTGTCACACTGTTTAGTCATAATAACCACAAGTTATTGCTATTGTTGGGAAAAGAGTTTTTCTTATGACTAGATGGGCATTAAAGTGGCTGTGGATAGTTGATCTGGAGTAGCAAGTGCTTGTCACTTGATATGTAGGCCCCTGCCCTAGCTTTTTGGGCTACTTAAGTTGGTAAGGCTTTGAGAATTTGAAGCAATAAAATTTTTTGTTCTGCTTCCACATGTTATACCCCAGTGACTCTGAGTTTTGTAAGACCCGATTAAGGGAGAGCCAGGAAGGATAAAGCACCTGTTTTGGTTGATTTGGGGAGTAAAGCTTGCTTTTAAAAACAAGGCAGATTTCTATATCCTGCACCCATAAGAAAACCTAATTCACTAGTTCTTTGGTGACATCCCATGAACTGCATTTTTAGCCATTCTGGTATTGTTTGAGATTGACACCTTAAGACGACTGGTTCTTGTCTATATATAAAACATTTCCAAGGTGAAAGTTTTATAGGCGGGCAGCAGAGAGCCTGTATTGGGCATTATTGTGGTGAAGTTTCTCACTTCCTGCTAGCAGTGAAAAGGTCTGTACTTGTCAGTCATACGGCTTGGTGTTCTTCTGCTCTCCCCAATAGAAATTGTGGATAGCTGAGGAGAATCTCTGCGAGTGGTGGTATTTGGCAGTTTTTTTGTTTGTTTGTTTGTTTGTTTTTTTATTATCCCTTAGCATTTGATAGCAGTGAGCTGTAGCCACAGACAGGAGGGAGCAGCAGCATGTAGCACCCTCTAGAGTGTAACTCTCCTCCTGGCTCTAATGAGTGGGCCCCTTTGCTCCGCTTGGTGGTTCAGCTATTGTATAGGCCTAGGGTACCATGGCCCTTAGTTTTGTAAGTGTAGGCTCAGGGAGTTAGCATGCCCCAGCCCTTGGCAGGGCCAGTTTTGTATCTCCAGGACCAAGGGTATTGGAGAGCCTTGGCCCTCCAGGCTTGAAAGCTCTCTAGAGCTCTTCCAGTGAAAAGGACAATGTTTTGCTGGAGAGTGAATGTACTTCAGGAGTTCATTGTGTGGCCACTGTGGATTTTTCTCAAGGTGTCTGTAGAGGGTTGAGAACAGCCAGTATAAGCATCAGTGCTGTCTGCCTGGCTTTTACAAGTTAAATGTTGAAGGCTACCGCTGTAACATGGGATAACAGCTGTTAATTAGGGAGTCACATTTTCCCATCCCCAACGTCTTTGCTTATTTACAGGGAGATAATAAGTATTGCTTAAACAAGAACCTAGAGTATATCACTAATGTTAATAGTGATTTGTGAGATTCTAGCACTGCTTAACAACGCTAAACACCAGGCAAGTATATGAGGGAGAGGTGGGGTACCTTTCATCGAACCACCGTAAGCCAATGTGGCTGGCAAATTTAATTTTTTTTTTACATCAGCTTTTCCTATTATTTGCGGCATTGCATCTTAAAAACATTTTTCAAATATACTATTCAGTTTCCAGGTTTCTTTCTTTTAAAAAGTTGAATGAAAAGATCTCACTAGTATCATGTTTCCAGAAACGAGGTAGCAGGAGGTCTTGCATTTGTGTATAAACAGTTACTGAGGCTGAAGCAAGTCTCAGTGGACTTGAATGAAGTAGTTAAGACTGTCTCTTGTGCGAAATGATGTGTGAATTGATGGCTGACAGTCGGTTCAGTCTGCAGTGATCTTTTCTAATCACCAAAAGGCCACCAGGGTTTCCCAATTTTCATAATGTACAATCTGGGTCACTTGAAAGGAAGAAAGAAATTAAATACTTTGTGCCAAGGTGAATTTCAGTGTGTGGCCTAATTTGTATTGCTCTTTAGGAATGTAAGCAGAAGGCAAATATTTATATCAGCTGGGAAATGTGACATTTTTAAATAGGCAAGTTGCTCGTATAATTTTGGCAGCCGGGAAGTTTACTGATTAGATTCTGTTGTTACTGTTTAAGCAACAGATTTGCCTGGGGCAACAAGGAAGCATGTTTTGTATTGTTTTTTTTTTTTTTTCTACCATTGATTTTATTTGCTCACTGTGCTCACCTTCATAAATATTCTCCAAGATTCAAGAGCGCAGTTCCTTTCCAGGGTTTGCCTCATTATTTTGACAGTCAAGGAGGAGAGTTTAGATTCAGGTTTTTGGCAGAATCAACACAATGCAGCGATGTGAGTAGCCTGAGTGTAACATTTACTACAAGGTTTGTTTGGTACCCTCTGTTCATTTGACATCAAGTTAGTGTTGTGGTGTTTAAGTCCACAGGGAGAAATCAGAGACCTAGACTCAATTCAAATTTAAATTAAATGAATTTATTCTTTTTTTTAAAAAAACTATTTATTGATTCTTTGTGGATTTCACATGATGCATCCTGATCCCATTCATCTCCCTGTCCCTTTGTATCTGCCCTCTACCCTTGCAGCCTTCCCCCCAAGAAAATAAAATTTAAAAGAAAAAAAAATCTCATTGCCCACGCTGTAGTGTGTCACTGTGAGTCACGCAGTATACCCTTTAGTCCATACATCTTTACTTGCAAGTGTTCATTGCAGTGCGTCATTGGTCTGGTTCGAGGCCTCTGGCTTCTGCTTCACTATCAATACTGGGCTTTCACTGGGCCACTCCTGGATATCCTGTTGTTGCCCTGTGTCATTGAGATCCTGCAGCTTTGGATCTCCAGGATCAGTCCCTTCATGTGCTCCAGCAATTCACAGATGGGGTGGAAGTTTTGGTGGGCCAACTCATAGCCCTGGTTCTGGGCCTGGGTGGTAGCTGGGTTTGTCAGCCTGCCAGTTCTCCCTCATCCTCGCCACTAGGGTGAGCTCTCCTGCACTGTCCCCCTCCCCCACCCCCGCCGTTCCCCTCTCCCCCGCATGCAGCCTGTAGCATGTAGCATGTAGCAAGGGGCAGGGCCAGTTCTCCTGCTTTCCTGCCCCCAGGGCGGCTCACCCACACCCACACCACCAGGACCAGCTCTACTGTGTTGCCCAGGTGAGGTGCAGGACCCACTCTCCCAAGTGCTGCAGCTGGTGAGGGGCAGGGCCAGCTCTCTTGCCTAGCTGAAGGACTGTAGCCTTCTACCAGGCTAGAAGTGGAGGTTAAGGGGTGTGGCTAAGGACTGACATCAGAAAGGTATGCATTACAAATATCCATGGAACTCACAGCTGGGCAAGAAAATTGCTTACTTCCCTCAGTTGTCTTTTTCTTCCCTCTATATAGTAATAAAAGACCATTTCATCCCCTTTCCCATAGCAATAGCAGGTTTTACAGAAGCAAAAAATACCTCACAGCCCATTATCTTATTCTCTCACCTGCAGGCCACTAGGTTCTCCCAGGCATTCCAGAGCAAAAGGTCAGTGGCCCCTAAGGGATGCCTGGTTCCATATTAAATTCCTTTAGTCATCACAGGGGACCTATGTAAATTATTACTCAGGTTCGAGCACTCTGATGACTGGAATAGAGCAGTTTATTTCTGGGCAGGAAAAAACACAGTGCCATGAGGTTAGGGCTGGCTGTCACGTCCTTACAGTTAGCACCTTTACCTCTTTTGAATTTAAGATAGGGTAGTTAACCTGGTGACTGCCCTGCCTCAGACAAGATGGCTCAAATTGCTATACAACAAAATTATAACTTGGGATGGCTGCAGTCATTACATTGAGGTCATTGGAGTAGGAATACTGTTCATTTTTCTTTTGGTCTCTCAGTTTCCATGCAGCTGGCTTGAGAGACTGGCTTTTGGAGGTCCAGTTCTCATAATCACACTTGTGTAGAAAGGTCTCTTACAGTGGGTGTATTTAGACTGCTGTTCATTGGATGAGACTGGGCACTGATTCCTGCTCAACAGTTGCAGCCCTGTTTGATTTTTTTTTAAAATTAAAAAAAGTGATTTGTTTTTATGAGATTACAATATAATTACACTATTTCTCCTTTTCCTTTCCTCCCTCCAAACCCTTCCATATACCTCTCCTTGCTTTCTTTCAAATTCATGTCTTTCTTTTTCATTACTTATTGTTATATACATATGTGTATCTGTATATATTTCTCAATACATTAAGTACTACCTGCTCAGGCTATTATACAACTTGCCTGTATATTTTAAGGACTGACCATTTGGTATTGGATAACCAACTGGTGTCCCTGGGAAAGACTGTCTTGCTTTCAGCATTCTCTAATTGCCTGTAGTTATTTGTGTGGGTAGGTCAAAGCCTTGTGGTCTTCCCATCATCCATTGGCATGTCTATTGTTGTCCTTGTTCAGTTCATATTTAGGAAGTTATGTTGCTGAAACTTTATGGGTGTATCTTCTGACATTACTAGGAGACACAGTCTCACAGCAAAGTCTCTGGTCCTCGGACTCTTAAGTCTTTCTGCGTTCTCTGTTGCAGTATTCCCCAAGCCTTGAGTGTGGGGATGTTTTGCACAAGTGGGACTGGGCTCCACAACTCTGTAGTTTGGTTGGTTGTGGTTTTCTGTAATGGTCTCCATCTGTTGCAGAGCCTCTTTGTGAGGGGTGAGGACTACATTTACCTGGCTAGACACTGGAGAAGGATGTGCAGGGTCTGTCAGGGCTGAGAGGTTGTAGTCCCATTTGCTTTTTATTCTAAGTTCTTTAGCACTTGTAGTTACTTTCGACTATTTTGGGTGTGTACATACAACTGAGGAATTCAGTCACTTAAAAAAATTATTATCTGCAACATTAAACAGGTTTAGGGAACCTGTAAATGAGCAGTGCTTTTTTTTTTTTTTTAAAACAATGATGATGATGGTGGTGGTGGTGATGATGAAGATTTTAGTATTTTCTTTTATCCTGACTGCAGTTTCCCTGCCTCCTCTCCTCCAAGTCACCCCCCCCCCATCCACTCCTCCTCTATTTCTATTCAGAAGAGGGTAGGCCTTCTATGGATATCAAACAAACATGGCATATAAAGTTTCAGTAAGACAAGGCACCTCTCCTCATATTAAGGCTGGACAAGGCAGCCCAATATGAGGAAAATGGTCCCAAAAGCTGGCCAAAGAGTCAGAGACAGCCTCTGATCCCACTGTCAGGAGTCCCACAAGAAGACCAAGCTACACAACTGTAACATATATGCAGAGGACCTTGGTCAGTCCCACATAGGCTCCCTGGTTGTCAGTTAAGTCTCTGTGAACCACTATGGACCCAGTTGATACTGTGGGTTTTCTTGTCCTTGACCCCTCTGACTCCTACAATCCTTCCTCTCCCTCTTCAGCAGAACTCCCTGAGCTCTGTCTAATGTTTGGCTGTGGGTGGGTCTCTTCTGCCTCTGTTTCTAGCAGTTGCTGGATGAAGCCTCTCTGATGAGGCTAGGCACCAATCTGTGAGTATGGCAGAATATCATTAGGCATCATTACATTGACTTTTTTCCTTCAGTCGTGTTTGGTTCTATTTTAGGTCTCTAGGTCATCCAGCCTCTGGGTCCTGACACTCTAGGCAGTGTCAGGTGGGCTCACTCTCATTGGCATGAGTCTCAGGCTGGACCAACCCACCGTTTCTGTGCCGTCTTTACCCCAGCAGATCTTGTAGGCGGGACAAATTGTAGGTTGAAGGTTATTCGGCTGGGTTGGTGTCCTGGTTCCTCCACTAGAAGTCTTTCCTGGTTACAGGAGATGGCCAGTTCAGACTACTAATCCCCTATTGCTCGGAGTCTTAGCTAGGGTCATCTTTGTAGATTCCTGGGAGTTTCCATTGCAGTAAGTTTCTACCTCACCCTGAAATGCGCCCCCCTTTCCAGTCAATTCTTCCAGTACTCTCCTACTCTACCCCAACCTAATCTCTCCTCTTCCCATCCCCATTTACCTCTAGTCCACCCAAAAAATCTATTCTATTTACCTTCCCCAGGGAGATCCAAGCACCCCCCCCCATTGACTCCTCCTTGTTACTTAGCATCTCTGGGTCTGTGGATTGTTGCATGGTTCTTCTTTATTTTACAGCTAATATCCATTTATAAGTCAGTACACACCGTGTCTGTCTTTCTGGGTCTGGGCTACCTCTCTCAGGATGATTTTTTTCTCATTCCATCCATTTGCCTGCAAATTTCATGATGTTATTTTTTTTTCATCAGTTTAATAATACTCCATTGTGTAAATGTACCACATTTTCTTTACCCATTCTTTGGTTGAGGGGCATTTGGGTTGTTACCAGATTCTGGCTATTATGAATAAAGCCACTATGAACACAGTTGAGCAAGTGCCTTTGTGGTAGGATGAAATATCCTTTGCTTATATGTCCCAAAGTGATATAGCTGGGTCTTGAGGTAGATCCATTTTTAATTTTGTGAGAAACAGCCATATTGATTTCTAAAGTGGCTGCACAAATTTGCACTTCTACCAGTAATGGAGGAGTGTTCTCCTTGTTTCACATCCTTGCTGTCACTCGTGTTTTTGATCTTAGCCCTTACAACAGGTAAAGATGAAATCTCAGAGTCATTTTGATTTGCATTTCCCTGATAGATGAGGATGTTGAACATTTCTTTAAGTGCTTCTTGGCCATTTGAGATTCCTCTGTTGAGAATTCTGTTTAGATCTGTACCCCATTGTTAAATTGGATTATTATTTTTTTTTGAAGTCTAGTTTCTTGAGTTCTTTATATATTTTGGAAATTAACCCTCTGTGACTTGTGGGGTTGATGAAGATCTTTTTCCATTCTATAGGCTTTGTCGTATTGATGGTGTCCTTTGTCCTGTTGATGGTGTCCTTTGCCTTACAGAAGCTTTTCAGTTTCATGAAGTCCCAATTATTAATTATTGATCTTAATGCCTGCACTGTTGGTGTTCTATTCAGGAAGTTGTCTCCTGTGCCAATGTGTTCAAGGCTATTCTCCATTTTTTCTTCTGTCAGGTTCAGTGTAACTGGATATATGTTGAGGTTTTTGATCCACTTGGACTTGAACTTTGTGCAGGGTGATAAATGTGAATCTATTTGCATTCTTCTACATATTGACATCCAGTTAGACCAGCACCATTTGTTGAAGATGCTTTCTTTTTTCCATTATATAATTTTGGCTTCTTTGTCAAGAATTTGGTGTCCATAGCTGTGTGGATTTATGTCTGGGTTGTTGATTTGATTCCATTGAGCCACCTGTTTTCATGCCAATACCATGGGTTTTTTTTTTTTTTTATTACTATAGCTCTATAGTGGAGCTTGAAGTCAGGGATAGCGATACCTCCAGAAGTTCTTTTATTGTACAGGATTGTTTTAGCTATCCTGGGTTTTTGTTTTTTTTACATATGAAGTTGATTATTCTTTCAAGATCTGTAAATAATTGTATTGGAATTTTGATGGGGATTGCATTGAATCTGTAGATTGCTTTTGATAAGATGACCATTTTTCCTACTGATCCGTGAACATGGGAGATCTTTCTGTTTTCTAATATCTTCTCCAATTTCCTTCTTGAAAGGCTTTTGAAGTTCTTGTCATATAGGTCTTTCATTTGCTTGATTAGAGTTACATCAAGATATTTTACATTATTTGTGACTATTATGAAGGGTGTTGTTTCCCTAATTTCTTTCTCCACCTTTGTATATTAGGAGGGCTACTGATTTTTTTTGAGTTAATCTTGTATACAGCCACTTTACTGAAGGTGTTTATCAGTTGTGGGAATTCCTTAGTAGAATTTTTGGGGTCACTTGTGTATAATATATCAACTGCAAATAGTGATACTTTGACATCTTTCTTTCCAGCCTGTATCCCCTTCATCTTCTTTAGTGTCTGTCTAATTGCTCTAGCGAGAACTTTAAGTACTATATTGAACAGATAAGGAGAGAGTGGACAGCCTTGTTTTTGTTCCTGATTTTAGTGGAATTTCTTTGAGTTTCTCTCCATTTAATTTGATGTTGGCTATCAGCTTGCTGTATATTGCCTTTATTATGTTTAGATATGTCCCCTTTATCCCTGATCTCTCCAAGACTTTTATCATGAAGGGGTGTTGGATTTTGTCAAAGGCTTTTTCAGCATCTAATGAGATGATCATGTGGTTTTTTCTCCCCACCCCTTTTTTATGGTGGATTACACTGACAGATTTTTGTATGTTGGAACATCCCTGCTTCTCTGGAATGAAGCCTACTTGATCATGGTTGATGATCTTTTTGATGTGTTCTTGGATTTGGTTTGCCAGTATTTTATTGAGTATTTTTGCATCATTGTTCATGAGGGATATTGTTCTGTAATTCTCTTTCTTTGTTGAGTCTTTGTGTGGTTTGGATAGCAGGGTGACTGTAACCTCATAAAATAAATTTGGGAATGTCCCATCTGTTTCTATTTTGTGGAATAATTTGAGGAGTATTGGTATTAGCTCTTCTTTGAAAGTCTGGTAGAATTCTTTGCTAAAACCATCTGGCCCTGGACATTTTTTGGTTGGGAAACTTTTAATGAATGCTTCTATTTCCTGAGGGTTTATAAGTCTATTTAAATTATTTATCTGATCTTGCTTTAACTTTGGTAAGTGTATCTATCAAGAAATTTGTCTATTCTTTTAGATTTTCCAATTTTGTGGAGTACAGGTTTTTGAAGTATGACATAGTGTTTGTTTGGATTTCCTTGGTATCTGTTGTTATGTCCCCTTTTCATTTCTGATTTTGATAATTTGGATATTCTGTCTCTGCCTTTTAGTTAGTTTGGATAAGGCTTTGTCTATCTTGTTGATTTTCTCAAATAACCAACTCTTTGTTTCATTGATTCTTTGTATTGTTCTCTTTGTTCTTATTTATTGATTTCAGCCCTCAATTTGATTATTTCCTGCCATCTATTCTTCTTGGGTGTGTCTGCTTCTTTTTGTTCTAGAGCTTTCATGTGTGCTGTTCAGTTGCTAGTATGAGATGTCTCCAAATTCTTTCTGTAAGCACTTAGTGCTATGAAATTTCCTTTTAGCACAACCTTCATTGTGTTCCATAAGTTTGGGTATGTTGTGCATTCATTTTCATTGAATTCTAGGAAGTCTTTAATTTCCTTCATTATTTCTGCCTTGACTCAGTAGTCATTCAGTATAAAGTTGTTCAGTTTCCAAGGGTTTGTAGGATTTTTGTTGTTTCTGTCATTATTGAAATCCAGCTTTAATCAGTGGTGGTCTGATAGGGTGCAGGGGGTTATTTCAATTTCCTTGTATCTTTTGAAAGTTGCTTTGTGACCGAGCATCTGGTCAATTTTGGAGAATGTCCCTTGAAGTTCTGAGAGGAAGGTATATTCTTTTGTGTTTGGGTTAAATGTTCTGTAGACATCTGTTAGATCCCTTTGGTTCATAAGGTCTATTAGTTCCATTATTTCTCTGTTTAGTTTATGTCTGGGTGATCTGTCCATTAGTGAGAGTGAGGTATTGAAGTCTCACTATTAATGTTTGATGGTCAATGTGTGAATTAAACTTTAGTAATGTTTCTTTTACAAATGTAAGTGCCCTTGCATTTTGGGCATAGATATTGAGAATTAAAAAGTCATCTTGGTGGAGTTTTCCTTTGATGAATACAAAGTGTCCTTCCTAGTCTCTTTTGATTAATTTTGGTTTGAAGTCTATTTTGTTAGATATTAGAAGAGCTATACCAGCTTGCTTCTTGGGACCATTTGCTTGGAAAATCTTTTTCCAATGTTTTACTCTGAGGTAATATCTATCTTTGATGTTTGAGGTGTGTTTCCTGTATGCAGCAGATGAATGGATATTGTTTTAGCATCCATTCTGTTAATCCATCCTGTTAGTCTGTGTTTTTTTTTTTT
>CABHPP010123108.1:25970-39256 GCA_902168425.1 Peromyscus attwateri
TGTGTGTGTGTGTGTGTGTATGTGTGTTTTCTTTCTTTGGGTTGTCCTGGTGTAAGATTATTGCTTGTGTTTCTGTGGGTGTAGTCAACCTCCTTAGGTTGAAGTTTTCCTTCTAGTACTTCTGTAGGGCTGAATTTGTGGATAGATATCATTTAAATTTGACTTTATCATGGAATATCTTGTTTTCTCTATCTACGGTGATTGAAAGTTTTGCTGGGAGTAGTAGTCTGAGCTGGCATCTGTGGTCTCTTAGTCTGCAGGACATCTGTCCAAGCCCTTCTGGTTTTTACAGTCTCTATTGAGAAGTCAGGTGTAATTCTAATAGGTCTGCCTTTAAATGTTACTTTTTTCTCTTGCAGCTTTTAATAGTCTTTCTTTGTTTTGTGTGTTTAGTGTTTTGATTATTTATGTGGCAAGGGGACTTTCTTTTCTAGTCTAATCTATTTAGTGTTCTGTAAGCTTCTTATACCTTTATAGGCATGTTCTTTAGGTTAGGAAAATTTTCTTCTTTGATTTTGTTAAAAAGTATTTTCTGGGCCTTTGAGCTTGGAATCTTCTATTCCTATCATTCTTAGGTTTGGTCTCTTCATAGTGTCCCAGATTTCCTGGATGTTTTGTGCCAAGAGTGTTTTAGATTTAGCATTTTCTTTGACCAAATTTCTTCTATCATATCTTCAACGCCTGAGATTCTTTCTTCCCTCTCTGGTATTCTGTTGATGTTGCTGTGTCTGTAGTTCCTGTTTGCTTACCTAGATTTTCCATTTCCAGAATTCTCTCATTTTGTGTTTCCTTTATTGCATCTATTTCCATTTTCAGATCTTGAACAGTTTTTTTTTTCTTGAATATCTTGACATTCTGTAAGGGATTTATTGATTTCTTCCAATTTTTGATTGTCTTTTCCTTGATTTCTTTAAGGAATTTATTCATTTCCTCTTGAAGGACCTCTATCATCTTCATAAAGTTGGTTTTAAAGTTGTTTTCTTGCACTTCAGCTGTATTGGAATATTCAGGGTTTCCTGTAATTGGATGGATGAGCTCTGGAGGTGACATATTGTCTTGGCTGTTGTTGATTGTGTTCTTATACTGATGTTTAGGCATCTGAATTTGGAGTGATTATAAGTCTAGGTCCTGATTTCTGGGTTTGTCTTTGTTGGGTGGGTGTTTTCTTTCTTGGTTTCTGTTTCTTCTCTGGTCTTCTGGCTGGAGTGGCCAGTGACTGAGTAAGAAGTTCTCCAACCAAGTTGGCGGCTGAACTTCTGATGGCCTGGATGGCCTCTGGTCCAGCAGAAAGTTGCTACCCAATTTGGGAGCTGGAGTTCTGGCTATGTGTGTGGCCTCTGATCTGGCAAGGGGTCCTCTGAGGTTCAGGGTGCTTGCCTGGCTTCTAGTGGGGTGGGAGGCTTCTGCCTGGTTTCAGGGAGCTGGCCTTGTCTCTGGGTTCACAATGCTGGCCTGGCTTCTGGTGGAGTAGGAGGCTTCTGCTAGAGGTGTGACCAGTGATTCTGACTCAACAAATATTTAACAACTGTGGCTTGTGCCTGGAATGTAATTGAAGACTAATACATCAGACTTTCGTTCTCATGTGATGTGATTAACAGTTTATTGGAGGAATTAGGTATTAACCATAGAATCACATATATATCATTATAAATTGTTCTAGATCTCATGAGAACACAGGGCAGGGCAACTGAAATCTGTCTGTGGAATCGGAGAAAGCTCTCTAAGAGCATGTGACCTACAGGGTGGAAAACCATGAACTAAATGAGGAACCTGAGGTGAGGAGGAGGGGAGACAGGAGAGCATAGGAATGGTGGAAAGTGGGGCTTTAAAAACCTTTTCCTCCCGTGATTTCTTTTCACACCAGGAAATTTTGTGTAGCCCTAGGTATATGCACATAAAAAAGTTATGAAAGTCATAAAGAAGTTTATCTTAAAACATTTTTGGTATACATATAACTTTACTATGTATTAAAGATAAAAACAAATTTTTATAATAATGAGATGGATATGCTTGGATGGATTAAAAACTTAGATCTTGGGTGAATATTTGATGCTGTAGTATGCAGACCATCTTCATCAGTTTTTAGAGTCGATAGATATTTTGATTTTATAGTTGCCAGCTCTGCGAATTCCCCTTGCCATAGCTATGTAGTACAAAGTGGCAGAATTATATTTAGGGCTATTTCAGAATTTTTTCGGAAATTCTCTTCCAATCCCAAGCCAAATTTTTATTGGATTTTAAAAAATGAAATGCAAGCCTACAACTCAAACAGCTATTTTTAAAGCCAGCCATTCTAGCTTAATGCACTCAATGCAAAGATAAACTAATTTGATGCTTACATGTTGAGGAATAATGCTAGGAAATTATTGTCTTTGTTTCCTGTAGTTAAACCATTATGGTTCCATAAGAACCGAAAACTTTGTATGTGTAGGGAAAACAGTGCAGTTCATAATATCTAGTGGACTGTAGTCTGAGATAGGTGTTTTGGGAAATGTTCACGGGGACTGTGGGGTTAACAGCATTCATGGTATTTAGTGTACACACTGGGCGTTCAGACCAGTGCTGCAGTGAAGTTGAATGCTACGACCATAGGTGAGTTCCAGGAATACCTTGGGATTTGGCTGAATTTCTAGTCATTGTGTCTTAAGTAACCTTCCACTTGCCAAACTTCTCACAGCTACTACATTTGGTTACATGACTCCATATAGGATTGCAACCCACAGTTTGAGCTGCTGTGGCATAAGAAAATATGTATAGGAGAGTCCCAGGCTTGGGGAAGATGGCATGTTCCAACCAATTTAAAGTATCATTTATTTTTTATTTTTTATTTTTTTATTTTTTTTCAAGACAGGGTTTCTCTGTGTAGCTTTGTGCCTTTCCTGGAAGTCACTTGGTAGTCCAGGCTGGCCTCGAACTCACAGGGATCCGCCTGGCTCTGCCTCCCGAGTGCTGGGATTAAAGGTGTACGCCACCACTGCCCGGCTAAAGTATCATTCTTTGATGGCTTCACTACTTACTAAAAACACAGAAAGGAGACAATTTTTTTTTTTTTTTTTTGCCTTACAGTGGTCCTCTATTCACACTACTCTAGTTTTTATATTTGCTAACTTATCCATCTATGAAGGTGTATTTGGGAAGCCATGTTAACCAGAAGAAAACCCTACTCTCTCATACTTATTATTGCATAAAGAAATTTTTATCTTCTTCCTGAAAAGGGAATAGAAAAAGGAAGATAATTCTATTTTTTTCATAATTCATCCAAAGAAAGGAAGAGTTTTCCTAATCAGATAAATTGGGGAAAGAAACTAGGTGTATGTGGATCCACCCTTCTGTTTCTGCTGTGGGGTTCATGCTGTTGGAAATTGTGTCTTGTTTTCTCTGTGCATGCAACTGTCTCATACATACTTTGTATGAGCCCTGAGCTTCCCTATTTAGCATTCTTCACTGTAAGGACACATCAGAGCACTGAGGACCTTTCAGCTTTACCTTCGTAGCCCTGTTGCAGCCCTGTTATGCTTTTTACTTTAAAATTTTAAAAAATTTTATGTATATGGGTGTTTAGCCTGTGGGTATATTGTGTACCACATGTGTGCATTGCCCACAAGGCTGGCAGAGAGCATTGGATCCTCTGGAACTGGAGTTACAGTTGATTGTGAGTCTCCATGTGCGTGCTGGGAAATGAATGCTGGGAAATGAATTCCAGCCTCCTGGAAGAGCAACCAGTGCTCTTAACCACTCTCCCATCTCTTCAGTGCTGATGTTATGTTTTTAAAGCCTTTTAGCTTCTTGCCTTCATAACCTCTGCTTGCAAAACAGTAAAAATGCCTTGAGTTGAAAAAGCCACTTTGACCCTTAGACTTATTTTTCAACTCTTTTCTTTTTGGGGAGATCTTAACTTCTTAAGATACCAGCTGCCCTAATAGCCCTCCAATGCTTTCAAGTAGTTGATTTTTTGAATTTATCTGGCCTTTCTAGTTTTTCTCAGAGAGAGAGAGAGAGTTGGATTGATACCAGCTAGAACAGTGGATCCTTAAGGATATAGTCTGAGAATCCTTGGGAAACCCTGATGACCTCACATCATCTTTATTGATATTATCACTATTAGCAATGATTGGAAAGGTACCAAGTGTCACACCCTTGGTTCACACTATAATCTTCACTGCCATACATTGTTAAAACAAATTTCAATTTTAATTGAAAAAATGTCCTTAATATAGAATTGAAAACCATTGCTTTTACTAAGGCTCTAAAAATACTTATTTTTATGTGTATGGTATTTTACGTGTATGTATGTTTGGATGTCACATGCATGCTATGCCCATGGCGGCCAGAAGAGGACATCAGATCCCCTAGGACTGGAGCCAGAAATGGTTACAAGTGGCCACATGGGTGCTAGGAATCAAACCCAGGTCCTCTGGAAGAGCAGCCAGTGTTTTTAGCTGCTCAGCCATCTCTGCAGTCCCAGGCCTACATCTTTCACTTTTAAGTGTTGTTATTAGCTTTGGTTGTAGCCTTTGAGTTGTCCATCAGTGACTAAATACTGAGAGATAAATGGCACGCATTGTTTCTAAGTATTAGAAATCCCTAACATGTTCTTGAGAAAGGACAATTAAACAGCCTCAACGGACTTAGTCAGTCAGCCACAAAATTTACTTTGGGAAGCTGCCCCGACTCTACAGTGCATACCAGCTACCAAGGGCATTCAAAACGTAAGAAGCCTTTGGGTTGCTTTAGAGACAATAAATAAGATCTGATTCTTGTCTTGAAACACTCTAGATTTAGACTGTAAATTCAGATAATCCATTCCTCATCATCAGTGAATATTCTGCCCCTGCCCAGTGTTTGGGAAATATGGGTATATGTAGAAATAACTGTGAGATGGCTGAAAGATAGGAGTAATTCTCTTTCCTAATAGATACCCAACCAGGCTCTTTCTGTCAGGATTGTTTTACCTTTATAGCTCTGTAATGCTTAGAGTCAGAACAATTCAATTTTGGTTTTGGTTTTTTCTCATTTTGATTTTATATGTGGAGAATGTATCCCTATAACAACCTTCTGTTTTTGAGGGGATGGACTGTGCCTGCTTTACATCACATACAGTGTCTAACTGCTGTACAGGCTCTTGATAGTTGCTGGTCAGTTTAAATTTGTAATGCAGGAAATTAATTCTCTGCTTCTAAATGCTGGTTGAGAATTCACCATTCACCATGCGCAAGGCACTGTGTTAGCCCCTGACCGTATGCCTTCTTGAATTTTATCTTTACCCCAGAGAAAAGGTGACAGCAATTTATTTAAGATGCTGAGGATGTGGAGTCTTCTTGCCTAGAAATAATTGTTCCCATGGCAGTAGAACTGTTATAGAAGAAATCATTTTTGTTGTAGTTGGAAGTCTTGCCTTCGATGAGAACAGATTAGGGCTGTAAAATTTCAGTAAAAGACCTGGACACTTGTCCTGCTTGCCATACCTTTTGTCAGATAGAACCGTGGTCTTAAGCGTAAGCCTGGGGAGCAGAATTGATTCTGATTTCACATTGGAACTAGTGTTTACACCAGCAGCCAACTGCCCTGATAGATGTTGGTCCTCACATTGAGAGGCCTAAGCCTTTTCTTCAGTGCTTGTTGGCAGGCCCTGAGAAGCCTTGGACATACCCTAGGCTCTTACACAAGGGAGCCCAGTGCAGGAGTTTGGCTTTGAACTCATAAATGGGTACATCAGGAGGCCAGTTTCTCTCCCAGTGTTAATGAGTTTAAATGTGTTACTGTCTAGGCATCGAATGTTTGCAAAATGTACTTAGCACTGCTATGCTCAGGAGCTACAGGTGACACTCCTTGGCCCATGCTTAGATGTTCCATATAATGCAGCAAAATTAAACATGTAGTAGAAATGCTTGCTTAAAAAATGTATAGTGTGACATTGGCTGAGGTCCTGGCTCTGAGGGCAGTCTGCCCAATTCTGCCTTTCTAGCTGTGGGATCCTGAGTGAGGTCGTTCTCAGTGTGGAGAGCTCTCTGCTTACTACACAGAACCCTAAGAGCCGCTGGGAGGATGAGCTGTGCTGGTCCTTGTAAAATACTGGACACATCAGTGTCAGTTGTTATTACTGCTTTTATTTACGCCAGTAATGAGATGATGTTCTACAATTCCAGTCATCGAGCTCGACGGAACTACCTTCTTCACTGTCTCTCCACCAGTTCTCAGTCTCCAGATGACCTGACTGTGTCTGCTTCTTAACACTTAAAACCAACAGTGATTTGTTCCTGTGAGTGTGATGTCTGTGGGGCTGAAGGATGCATTTCAGAATACTCTCAGTTTTGGAATATCAGACCTGCACAGTTATCTTCCTGTGTGTGCTGCCATTGCCACGAGCCCAGATATGCCTGTTGCTAATTAATCACTTCCACTGAGAACTTAATGAGTGGCTTAATTAGGATCATCTTTGAGTAGCAGGCAGTAGCATCTTGTGCCAGTTCCAAGTTATTGGCTAGCTCTCACTAGTTCCTCTGGTATTCTGGAAGTTTAGACCGAGGAGGGAGGGCCTTATGCTTCTGTGTGTCTGTTTGCTCACCTAAAGAAGCTTGCAGAGGTTCAGTGGCATCTGTGATACATTCATGAAGTGTCACACATGTGAAAACAAGCCAACATAACCGCTTAAAATAAATCCACGGGGAAACTAAGATTAGTTATTGAATTCTTGTGATTGTGCTAAACAAGCAGGAAACATGTTGTTTGCAAGTGTTGAAAATGAGCCCGCACATTCTTCATATGACTGAGTATTTCATTTTTCTGCTGAAAGCTAAAGTATTTTCCTTCTGGCTTCCTCATTTTGTAATATATATATATTTGAAATATTGCTGCATTGTTACAGAATGAAATCTGCACTCCATTTTCTTTCTCTTCACCCCCTTAGGAAAATATGGGAAAATGAGGCGAAAGGAGCGCGCTCCTGCCTTATTTTCCTGTGGTAGTAGAAACTGAGTTAGGCATGGGAGGACCATCATGTCACCCCCTAAGTCTTCCTCCAGCCTTCCAGATGGACTGTAACCTTGCAACATGATAGAAAATCAGTACACAGGTAGCTTCTATTTTATAGAAAGGGGAATCCTTTGAGTCAGGTTCACAGATGAGGGACAAGAACTGTGCAAGGGTTGGCTTTCCCTGAGCATAGCTGCCAGTCTTGATTGTCACAGGCTTTTAGACTTGGGGAGATGATGAGCTTCACTAGAGGATCAGCTGAAATATTTTATATCCAACAGATTGGCTGCTCCTCCCAGGTGAAGTGGAACAGGGTATAAGCGCCAGTGTTCCTGCTTATGTTACTTCTGTGGACCTGCCTCTCACTTCTGAGGTGAAGCGGAAGCCTGCCATGGGAAGAACTCTGAAGCACACGGAAGAGGTACTCCCCGGGAAGTCCATCGTGACAGTACATGGGTTTTGTCCTTTCAGGGAACCCCTGTATCTGCATGCTTTTGTATTTTTCCTCAGTTTGGGATAATTTAGAGTTCAAATTGTCTAGTTGATCTTGCTCACTTCCACCTGTCTCTGATGTACACAGAGCAGTGATGTTTGTATATAGAAACACGTTTTACCTCTGTAGTTCTGGGTAGGGTCTGCTCAGTAGATGAAAGGACGTTTTCTTCTCTTCTGGTCTAACCTGGTCATTCTGAGGGCCTGTAAACCTTTGTATTGGGTAAGGTAAGGACAGGATGTAAACAGAATCCCAGTCTGAAATCCGTTCCTGGAAGGAGGTAGAAGTTCATTTCTTGCATTTAAAAATTTGTAGAGAGTTCCTACAGTGAACCGGTCGGTTCCTTAGAATAATCAGAGAGCAGAGGCTCTGACTTGGATCCATTGACAGCTGCTGAGTAATTGTTCATATCTAGGCATATGGAAGGCTGGGCAATGTCACCTCAGCATAGTTTTCAGAAGTGGGGAGAACAGAGTCCCTGCTATAGTTTATTCTCCCTGAAGTATTCCTTGAGAGCCACTGTGATCTCATTTTACAGCTCTCCTGCCAACAAACACACTGCAGCGGTGCTGGGAAGTAACCTCTTCCCTGTCTAACACGGAGGGGCAGACACAGGAGTTGCTGGGGCTCTCTATTAGCGTTTCCTGCTAGAATCCCTAGGGCCCCTCTTCGATTTCCTTAATCATTCAGGTGCTCTTGTACTGTATATTCTGTTATGGAATCAGCTGTTCCATCAGAGATGACATACACATTTCAATCTTAAATGGTCCTTTCCCTTATAGTCCTTTTGTCTACTATTCTGAAAAGTACACCCAGGATGCTTGCGGGCTTGTATTGAACTCCCAAATTGGTTGCTAGACAAATAAGTCAGAACAGCTGACTTATTTTTGAATTATAGATTATACTCTCTAAGCTGTAAGAAGCTAAAATTACATGGCTTCTCCAAGCAGGAATCCATTTCATTTTAAGGCTTGTTTATATTCTTGGCTAGTTGTGACCATACGGGATACCGGACATGGCACCCAGTACCTAAGAAATGCAATTACTTTTAAGTCAGTTATAGAATCTATGTATTTTGGGACAGTGATCCAAATTATTATAAATTAGTTTCAGTTATTAGTTAAAAAAGCTTATTCTTGGACCTATCTCATAGTCGATAAAACTCAATTACAACTACGAGTATTATACCTAGGGCCTTGCACACAATAGGCAAGCCTTTATTTCCCCCATTTTAAAAATTAATTTTTTGAGACTCTCATGAAATCTATTTTTATTATATTCACCCCCAATTCCTGACTTCTCCTAGATACACCCCTACCTCCCTAGCCTCTCCTCCAGTTCCACATCCTTTTTTTTTTTTTTTTAACTGAACTGTATCTTTCCTGTGTAACTTGTGCTGTACATGAACTTGTTCTGTAGCTCAGGCTGGCAGTTCTCTTGCCTCAACCTCCCAAGTACGAGGATAAGAGGTGAGTATCACTAAGGCCAACTTATGACTGGTATTTTTTAAAGGACTGTAACTGTCCTAATAGAAAATGTGAACATTGTAAAATGCTAGAATCAAATTAATATGAACAACTTTTGTGTTGTCAACCTCAGGAGCTATCTGGGACTAATTTTGGCTGCCTTTGGGCTATCCAGGCCGATATTTTGTATGTAAGCTTCATTACTTTTTGTTTGCAATCAGGTCTCACTAGGTAGCACAGGTCGGCCTTGAACTTGCTCATTTTCCTGCTAGTAAGAGCTAAGATTACAGGTGTGTGCCACCACACCCAGTTGGGATTTTCAGATGTAATCATTATTTGTTCGAGGATCGTTTTAGAACCATCTGAAATCACAACGCTGACCCAAGTCTGCCTGGGTTTAATGGCACAAATCTTATTTTTAACCACCTAAATCATAAAAGAATGTAATCATCAGTTTCCGGCAAGTGTCCTGTGAGGAACCATCAAGGAGCCTTTGGGGCTTGAGCTGCTGGTGGCTGCATTCAGTGACTGCAGTCTGAAAGCTGAAATGTGTTCTGTGAGTGCTGCTTCCTCATAATTGTCTTTTCAGAACCCAGCTTTCTGCTATGGATTGGGTCTGTTTGATTTCCCCCCTAATTTTATTACTAGTTTATGTATGTGCATTTTCCCCTTAGAGAGAGGGACATTTTTTCACACCTCTAGTTCGTTATTTGTCAATAAATTCTTGCTTTGATTCCTCTGTTTTGACAAATTTTGGAGGTTTTGAACTGCTTTCTAAAGCAAGATGAGTTCATAATAGTGGGAGGGAAATTGTGTTTCCCTGAAGAGACAACCATGGAAGAGGTCAGTAGAGAAACTCAGGTCCCTTGTCTTCCATTTCACAATGGGATTCTAAACATTTCCCCACCAAGTTACTTTATTTACCACATCACTCTGTGTTCTAGCCTGTAGCTAAATGCTACTGTTATTGATTTGAGCATTAGTTTTGGGTTCCTTAATTTGCCCATGTGGTATTATGAATGAAAATGCATCCTCCTTTAACAGTGTCTCTGTAAGAATCAGTCACATGAGCCATTTTAAGGAAACTCAAAGTTTCCTAATAGTACACAAATTCTATTCCCATAGTGGTCACAAAAAATTTTCAATTAGGCTTGAAATTAGATACCTGAAATCCACACATTTCTCTCAGCTCCTTAGGCAAAAATAACAAGTTAATAACTTAATTCACACTTGTTTTTTGTTTAGCAGCAGGGGATTTGGTGTTATATAGCAACAATTCTTCTCTAAAATAAACCAGAATTTCAATTTGTAGTTGAAACCTTGGAGCCGTAGACTTAAGATGCTGAAATAAGCCCACCTTGAAAGAAGAAAGCTTTCAGACTGCCACAGCAGTCAACCGCTGGATCGTGGAGCAGCATGCAGCCTCACTGTGTTTGAAAGGGCATGGTGATGCTTTCTGAATGGTGTGGCACACCTCAATTCACTCGGAATTTTGTGTCTGCACCTTGTCACTCCTGCATGCCTCTATAAGCTTATGTTATTGCAACATAAAATGTCAGAATGAGCTCAGAACTAAACGTAGACGTAGAGCAGATATTTACTCAATAAACAAATAAAACACATTCTTCCTGCTAACTGGGAATGACTTTGTGATACAGTGCCATGGTTGAGGTCTGTATCACAGACCTTATGCCTTTGTATACTCACTCCCCAGCTTCTGGTGCTGTTTTGGGGGAATTGAGGAACGTTTGGAGGTTGGACTCTAGCTGGAGGAAGTGAGTTCCTGGAGGCTGTACAGCCCACCCACTCTGCCTGTCCTCTGTCTGCTTCCTGCTCTGTGTAGATGGGTACACGACGCTGTAACATGTCCCCACATGATGCCAAGACCTGGGGCTGACCTTCCCTTGCTGTGATTCTTTTTTTCCCTTTGGTATAGATGTATTTACTCTGACACTGCTGGAAGTGTGTAATATCTTGATTTTATAGAGGCTGATGGTTTAGAGATACTCTGAGTGTCAGAAGAGACTGCACTTGTACATTTGAATGGTTGCTAAAGACTATAGGACTTTTGAAGTTGGACTGGATTCATTTTGCATTATGAAACAATCACGAGCCTATGGGGCCAGGGAGAGAATGTCCTGGTGTGACTGTGACATGCACCACATAGATGAATGTCTGAACATTTGGTCTCCAGCTAGTGACACTGGTTTGGGAGGTGTGGAGTCTTTAGAAGGTGAGAGGGATGTGGTCACTGGAGATGGGTCTCAAGGTATTATAGACTGGCTCACATCCTGCCCTTGCTAGGCTTCCTGGTCCACATGGATGGGAGGAAGTGGCTGTCACATGCTCCCGCCACCATGGAGCTATCTGCTGCCAATCCCTTCTCTACCATGATAGGCTATACCCCTTAAAATTTGAGCCAAATAAAAGTCTTCCTCCTTTTGTTGTTTTTGTGAGGTATTTCCTTACAATGACCCGAAATGTAAATAATATAGTGTCTTTGTCTCTTTCCTTCTCTCTTGGTTCCTTTCCCACAAGGTCACAGTGATCAAACCTCCCCTCCCATCCTTGACAAAAAGGAAACAAAAGAAGGAAAACACCCTTGGCTTCCCTTGGCCCATTCTTTGCCTGGGGTCTGTTCCTCTCCCTGTTTTTCCACTCAAATTCATGAGTGCCTCTAGTTGAGTTCCTCTCCCCTCTGGTTTCCTCCCGACTCCGTTAGTGCCCTGCTTCCTCTTTTCTCCTTCCTATTTCAGTGAACTGTGAAATGCCTTGGCCTTGGTTGCCTACCTGAAAGTGTTCAGAACGAGGGTACCCGGTAGAGTCCAGTGGCCCGGTCTGCTGCTTCCTTTTCTGTATTTACGGAGCATGGAGAGCCGCGCCTCTTCTGCTATGGCGGTCTCCCTGTACTCTTGCTTTGCTGGCTCCCACAGTTCTGCTCTATTCTTTGTGTGTTTCTGAAATTGCTCCTCCCATCCTCCTTTGGAGGTTTATGTCTGCCCACTCCTAACAAGTCAGTGTTCCCCAAGGCTCCATCCATATGCCTTGTGACTCTTCCCTCCCTGAATGCCTGAAGCAATTTTCATTCTAAATTCTCCCTGTTATGCTTATGTCTGTAAATGGGCATGTCTAGCTTCAGATCTTTCCCTCCTCGAGCTTCGGGTTTGTGTATTTAAGTGCTTTTTGACTTCTGTGTCTTCCAGGGATCCTCAGATGCAGTGTGTCCACAGCTGAGTTTCCCTTGCTCTACTTTCTCCCCTGCCATTTCTCTATCACCCGTCACCAAATGCTGCTTACTGTCTTCCTAAGTGGTTTCCCTGTCTTTGCTCCCAGTGCTTCATCGTCCTTGTCTCTTGCTAGACTATGATAGCAGGGTCCCGAGGAACCTTCTGACTCCAGGCCAATCCCTCCAAACCTACTGTCCATTTAATCTGCAGTGTGAGCTGCTTAATCCTCATCTCCAAGATGACAGATCGTATTTCTTTTTGGTGCTGCTAATACCTGCTCCATCATAGGTGTTCATTAACAAGTTTGACTAAATGAAGAGAAGGCACATAAGACCAAGTGTCTGCCCTGGTTGCAAAAGATTCTTCAGGGCCTTTTCGTCATCTATAGGATGATGTTGCTGCCTTGCCATTTCTCGCACTGTCCTTACATACAGTTTATGCTCAGACGAGGCTGAACTGCTTTCAGACATGAAACCCTGCACCTTATCTTCGTAGCGCGCTCATGGAAACTGTCCGCAAAGCTGATCTTCCCTCAGCCTGTTAACTGGTTCTACCTAGGTATCTAACCATCTCTGATTCCTTCCCAACCCACTCCAGTCTTGCCTGTTAGATGGTCTTGTCATCCCCCAAGTCTGCCCGTTCACTGTCATGGTCTGTTGGTGCTGATATAATCTGTCAGTGACTTTACCCAGGTCTTTCTTTGTGTTCTAGGACCTTATACAATGCCTAGGAATGTAGGAACTCGAACATTTTGGGAAGAATGAAAAATCCCTGAATGACTGCAGAGAACTATTCTCACACCTTGACTCAACTGAGCCATACTGAAGCATATCCCCCAAATGGCTTAATTGTTCGGAAGATCACATTTTGGCTTTGCAAATATGAAATTATGACTACTCTTAGTTTCCTCTGTTGTTCTGTTTCAGCATTTAAGTCATATTCTAAGAAAATTATCTAGCACTGGGCGGTGGTGGCGCATGTCTTTAATCCCAGCACTTGGGAGGCAGAGAGAGGCAGATCTCTGTGAGTTTGAGGTCAGCCCAGTCTACAGAGTGAGATCCAGGACAGGCACCAAAACTACACAGAGAAACCCTGCCTCGAAAAACCAAAAAAAAAAAAAAAAAAAAA
>CABHPP010123109.1:0-41721 GCA_902168425.1 Peromyscus attwateri
ATGTTGAGACTGCATGGTAGCCCATCCATTGTTTATCCTATGTTCCATGTTTTGTAATACTGTACTGCTTCCCATATCAAGGCTTCCCCAATCCTTTCTCCAAAGACCCTCAGTGGGGCATAAACCTTTATATTTTCCTAATTTTCAGCATTATGGATTAAGTATGTAGCCATCCTACATTTTTTACAACTGTGTTGCTCCATTCTCCTAATTTTCCTTTTCCTTACTGGTAAATTATTTTATTCTAAACCATTTTTGTTTGTTTTACTTTAAACTTTCTCAGGCAAATGAACTTATCTTGTAAGGCAGCTTTAACTGTCCACCCAGACAGAATGGGTGGCATTACTATGTTGGGACCATGAAATCATCATATTCCTTATCATCAAGTCTACTGTGGGAGGCCAGCTCCCACCTTTTACAGGGTTCCTATGAGGAATAAGGAATTAGTAGACAGAAAGCAGAGATGAGAAAGACAAAAACACAGGATAGCTTCGGGAGGACCCAGGTCAATACCCAACGGGCCCTCAGTCTCTTCAAAAGGGTTTTTTATAACAATGCCAAGGGGTGGGGGCAAAAGACTTCCCCCTTGCTAGATCAAAACACACCGCAAAGCCAAGTGCAGACCTTTCCAAATACCTGGTAACCACACCCGTGGTCCAATCATTCCCTATGAAGTCCTGCTGGGTAAAGCAAGCTCAGATCTCACTAGGAAACCTCTGGGCTCCCACAGTCTACCCTCATCATTTGTTTTTTATTTAAAAATTTAAAAAAGATTTGTTCATTTTATTTTAGATGTGAATGTTTTGCCTGAAGGTATGTGTACCATATGCACGCCTAGTGCCCATGGAAGTTAGAACATGACATTGGATCTCCTGGAACTGGGCGCTATAGATGGATGTGAACCACCATATGGGTGCTGAGACTCAAACCTGGATCAACAAGTGCTCTTAAATGCTGAGCCATCTCTCTAACTACATTTTTTGTTTTGTTTTAACCACATAGCAGGATTCATTTTTTCATGCTTGGGAAATATTTCAGCATCTCTGTCTTACTGATTTAATAAACTTCAGAGAGTACCGTCCAAGTTCATCATCTCTCTACAACTCCATGTCCACTCAATAAATACAAGTTTCTCCAGTAAAGGAATCAACTCTTTCATAGTATGTTCCTTTTACTATCATTGCTCCTATGTGACCACACATACCTTGAACCTTTTTATCACTCAACTGCCTCTTCTGGACATGCAAGAGATTATTTCTAACTACTCTAGAGTTCCTACAGTCTGTTACTACAGTTAGGCTTCTTATGAGTCCTTTTCCACTTTTAATTTTAATACTATCAGTTTATTGTCTGACAATTACTTACACCTTTTTTCCTTAACATTCTCCAACAAGATCTCATTTAGTTAGCACTATAATTTTCATAAAGGTCTATTTTAGACATAAGAAACTGAGAATTATATAGACCAGTGTAAACCAAAATCACACAACCAATTATGGGTACTATAGCAATTAAATTTCAAGTTGACATATGTATTTTCAACGTGCTTTCTGTAAAAATGCTACAATAAATTTGCTTTATGTATATTTTTACAAAATAAAATACAAGTTTGACTACAGCCGTATTTTTTTCCTGGTTTTCTTTGATCGTTCGTTTGTTTGTTTTGAGACAGGGTTTCATATAGCTCAGGATGGTCTCAAACTTGGTGTGTAGCCAAGGCTGGCTACTGAACTCCTGAACTCCTGAACCTCCTACCTCTACCTCATAGTTCTGAGATTACAGGTGTACACTACCACATCTGACTTCTTGATTCCAGTTCTAAAGTAATAGAACTTGAAGAGAGTCCTAGATCTTACCATCCATCTTTTTTGTTTTTTTTCGAGACAGGGTTTCTCCGTGTAGCTTTGGAGCCTGTCCTGCAACTCACTCTGTAGCTCAGTCTGGCACTGAACTCACAGAGATCTGCCTGCCTCTGCCTCCCGAGTACTGGGATTAAAGGCATGTGCAACCACTGCTCAGCTTGCCATCCATTTTTAATGAAGCTCTCTATACCATGCAACGATCCTTTTACTTAATTATTTACTTTTGGGCAAATTGTCCCATAAAGACTTTGTAAATGATTTCCTTTCCTCTGTTTAAGCTTCCAACTAAAAACTGCTAACATTGCTTTTCAACCAATGACCTCTTATCCAACTAATCACCTAGGACTAGCTGCTTCATTATTGTATTTTTCACTCAAAACATATTCTGCATGTTATACTTTCCTTCTTTTTCTTCAAAGATATGCACACAGCTTCGATGTTAAAAGAAAAAAGAGAGAGAAACACCAAATTTCTTCCTTGCTACTTTTGAAGGTGACGTTACATGTTCCTGCCACACACCTGTCCTCCCACCCAGAAGCACATCCCAATTTCCCTGTCTTTATGGATAATGCAATGTTACTCTCCATAGTGGACGAAGGCTCTGTTTCCAGAGTCAACTTTATGTTCATTTTCCTACTGTCTTAATTATCTTTAATTTTGCTAACATTTTCTGGTTTTAATAACAGTACCTAGGAAATAATATTTAACAAACATTTGGTTCCTACACAAACTGATTAGTACCTAATTATATACTAACCTTCATTTTTACTTACAAATAATGTAGTTTTTTCTCAATAAATCAGAAATCATCTTTGTTACTCCTCCCTTTTATCTTTCATCCTCTCATCCAGCATAGTATGACACACAAAAAGAGGTGGTAGACATATTTCCCTAAAGTAATACACAAGTAATGCAGAACCAAGAAAAGAACAGCTGTCCATGGTGGTATATGCCAATAATCAATGGGTCAGGGCAGCCTGGGGCTATACTTTATATAAGGGCAAAGCCAGAAATTTATATAAAGTATATCACAACAAGGCTTGTGACAGATGAAACTTATAAATATTTGGTGAATGTATGGTTAAGTTGGCTATTACTAAAGGGTATTTAAAGAAATTCCCATGGCTGGGCAAAGTGGTACATGTTGTTAATCATGGCACTCAGGAAGCAGAGGCAGGTGGATCTCTGTGAGCTCTAGGGCAGCCTGGTTTTTGCATAGTGAGCTCCAGGACAGCCAGAGCAACATAGTGAAACCTATCTCAAAAAAAGGAAAAAGGAAAGAAATTTCCAAGGTCAAAATATATAATGTACTAATATACAAGCAGGACATAATTCTCTATGTTTAAAGCAAGGTCTTCTTTAAAAAAGTGGTTTTTTTTTAACTAACATTTACATATAAACTGGCTTAATGAACAAATTTTGTTTTATCAAGGTAATTTCTTGTGTTTTCCATTGAATTTTACATTTTTATTACTTAGAGAAAGCAAATCTTTTTTTTTTTTTTTTGGTTTTTCGAGACAGGGTTTCTCTGTGTAGCTTTGTGCCTTTTCCTGGAACTTACTTGGTAGCCCAGGCTGGCCTCGAACTCACAGAGATCCGCCTGGCTCTGCCTCCCGAGTGCTGGGATTAAAGGCGTGCGCCACCAACGCCCGGCCGAGAAAGCAAATCTTAAAAGGAGTTTTAATCCTCTGACTTTAAAACAGAGAATTTAATGATTATTTTATGACTTTGGTTAAATACATATTGATTATATTTGCTGCCTTTATATCTATAATTATGGATGCATATATATTTGAGGGCTTAATATGTGATATACCTAAGTTTTGCCTAAATGTCATGGAAATTTTGTAGTTAGAGGAACATAAGTTTAATATATGCAAAGATAAAGTAAGTGCTCTTTTTATAAAATATGAATTGCATCTCGATCTGAAACGGCCCGAAAGCTCTTGGGTCTGTCTTCCAGTTGTATTTATTACCATTTAGATAAAAGGACTACATTATTTGGCTAGTCCTGCTATTTGAAACCCGGTCTACATGTGTTTGCTTTAATTAAATGTTTTCCAACTGTATATGTGAGATGTACTTGCTCATCAAGCACTAAGTTATTTATGGCTGACTACTGCTTTTTTCTAAACTTGTAAGAGGTCTAAGCCTATAACGATTCTAAATTTCTCCTTGATAGTTAAAGCTAAGTATACACAAAACTTCTGTACGTTACTGCCTTTTCCTATACTATGTTCCTCTACTATATATTTTTTCTAAAATACAAATTTTAGAATACTTTACCAAGTTGGTATCAACTAAAAATTATTAGTGATGATAAACTTTTCAATCTTATGTGTATTCCCAATTGTATCACAACCATCATTTTGCATAGAAATAATTAAACATACCTAAGTATTTTAAACTTCAAGCAGTTAGACAATGGTCACCAGGAAGCCCGATAATAATAATGTATGTAATAAAACTAAAGAGACTTTTGTAAACTGCTAAACTTTCTTTGGTTATAACTGTTGACTGTTGATATTTTACAGGAGTTTAATTTTCAAAGCAACCTGAGCAGTAGTCTGAGATGCTAGAACATCACATAAAGAGTAGACGAAGTTACGTTTAGAGACAGATTGCAGGTAAACTCAGCCTAAGGCCTTTCCTCAAGATCTGTCAGCTGTTTCAACGTGACCAATGAGGTCTCTGGGACAGGCCTGGCTGCTCACACCCAAAATCATGGCACTTGGGAAGTGGAAGCAAGAAGAGGAACTCGTGGTCATCTTCAGATACATACTAACTTTGAGATCAGCCTGGGAGATGTGAGACCTTATAAAACAATTTTAAAGAACAAAATAAAAGCACTGACTCCCTAACTGCTTGTCACCTCCCCCACCAACTTGGGATCAGATGGGCAACAAAACCAAGAAATTTAGCAAATTCTTGTGCTTCAAGGCAATGGTTTTTCCACTTACATTATCTATATCTTCAGTCACACTTCTGCACTACTGCCAAAGTAATGGGGTGACTTGAAAAACACACAGGTATAAAAATCATAATAATAATAATTTAAAAAGAAAAAGAGAAAAGACCTAATAATACTGTGCTTATTAGATATCCAAGGTTCTTTTATTTCCTTTCTAATTCCTGTGATTTACAAACGCACACGCGCACACACACACACACCAAACAAAAAAACAATAACAACAACAAAAGAAAGACATTATAGTTGGTACAGCATGTAGGTTTCACATCTGCAAATTAAACCAACTGTGGATGGAAAGTAATAAGGGGAAAAATCCCTATTTTTGTATTGCACATGTATAGACTTTTTCTTGTTACCACTTTTTAAATAATACAGAATAACAACTATTTGTCTATTATTTACATACTATTCATTATTATAGGTAATTAAATGATGATTTACAATATACAAGATATTTGTAGTTTTATAAGTAAACACTGTAAACCCCCCTCCCCCCGCCACCCCCTTTTAAAAAGAAACTGAGCATTCATGGCTTTAGTATCCCTTTTTTTAAAATTTTTTTTAATTTTTATTTTTTTAAAGGTTTTTGTGACAGAGTTTCTCTGTGTAGCCCTGGCTGTCCTCGAACTCAGAGGTCCGCCGTCCTGGACCTGCCAGTACTGGGATTGATTGTAGTATCTTAAGAAGGTCCTAGAACCAATATGCCCCACAGATAGCAAAGGATGATTATAGCTGATTACCTATCCCAAGAAACAGGGTATCCATTCTAGAAAACTATTTTTTTTCTTTTAAGAAAGCAAACTTCCATAATACAATGAGAGAACCAACCTCTGAATGTTCATCTCTCTCATCTATCAGTCTTTTTAGATGTGATGCCATATTCTTCAAGAGTGGTTCTATATCTTCCTGAGACATATCTGTCACCTCCATCCATTGCAGATCAAATACATTTTCCTGATTATGAGTTACCTTTAGAGAGGAAAGCAAAATAAACAATCGAAGAATGGCTAATACTTAAATAATGATGAGTTTAGTATAAAATTAGTTCAATTATAAAAGCAGAAAGAAGTAGATTTCAAATTGATGACAAAACTAAACATTTTAACAGAACAAGTAAATTCTCATCTGGATTCTGAAGTTAAATAAGGGAAAAAAGATGATACATGAAATACAGTCATCTGAGAATATTTTAACTATTACCAATTTTCACAATTTTAAAATTCTCTCCCAAAAGGTAAAATTTAATATATAGCCTAATTCTAAAAAGACATTATAAGATTTAAAGCTCATGAGTAAACAGTTATGGAAGTAGAAGCTTTTAAAATAAATTTTAATTAAAAATTACATTAATATCAATATTGACATGGTATTATGCCTCAGATTTGTTTTTATATGAATATTTTTTTAAAAAAATCAATGTATTTGTGGAATTCAAATAACAGCTCAATAAAAATGACCATTCATTTAAGAGAAAAGTCCAATAGACTAAGTTTATTGTCTTTATCCCTATCATTCATTCTGTGCTACCTAATAAAGACATAAACGTTATTCCTCAACATTCATGTCCTTACAGAAAAGAGAGAGTAAATGTGTAGTAATCATTGTGCCATCCATAAGACAACTCACTGATGGAATTACCTATCTCCAAAGAAAAGAAATTTACATAAAAGTAAGGTTGATTTACATTTGATCTGTAATTGTTCTTGTTTATCCTGTATTTGGGGAGATAATATTTAAAAAACACACTGCAAACTTCATAGAAATACATTAAAATATATATATAAGTAGTTACCTCTTGAATATGTGCGGCAACTGCTGCTTTTGTATCAAAATCTAAACCTTGAATTCGTTCAATAAATTCTTCCTTTTTCTGACACTGAAATAAATGGAGGGGGAACCATTCAGACTCTGTATTGCCCTTAAAATGCTATATATAAATAAGCCTCAAGCTTTACAATATTTCAACAGCACAGTAGGGTTTTGTTCTACATTTAAACGACTTCTCAGATAACTTACCTAATGAAGATACAATGATTTTAAAATATTTAAGAGCCAGGCACTGAACTCTACAGTTTTATGCTGGAAAGTTCTGAAGTAGGAACACATTACACTGTGCATCTGAGGTCAGGATATTATTATGCTAACTTAACAAACAGAGAAGTAAAGAATCAAGAACTTGTTTCAGAGAGAACAAGTTACTTGCCAAAACCCACAGTGAGTCAGTGGCAGAATTCGGAATACTGCCAAAACGCTCAGTCAGTCCCTGACTGTCACCAAACAACACTGCCTTTCTTCTTGTGGAAAAAAAATTTCGGCAATTTTTACTTCAAGCCTACAATTTATTCTCTCATATTCAGCCTATCAATCTTAATAAAAGAAACTAACTCTGATGGCCCAGGTCAACCTTTATAAGGTAATACAATAAATATCTGGTTTGTTTCTACTCTAACAAAGTAACCAGGGGCAAAATTTAATAATTATGAATACACATGTAATCAAATAGGAATAAGGCAGCAATTCCTTATTGTCAACTTTTTAAAGTTTTATTTCAGCTAAGAACATAAAATATAAACCTAACCTTTCCCCAATAATAATTAAACAAAAACACACATCGTCATCTCTGTCTCTGTCTCCATCTTGTCTATTACAATTCAACTGCTAATACAGCTGTATTCTTGCAGCTACCAAATGAGAGGTGCATACAAATGGACAGCATTGCCTTGTGCCAAGCTAAGATGCATCTCCTGGGCCAATTACAGAGCCAGTGAAAACAATAAACCCTAAAGAAGAAAAACTGGCTCTTTGATCATTAAGAAACAAACCTCTGATTCAAGCTAGTTGCTAATGCTCTATTTCTGTCATTACACAATCTGAACATACTCTATACTTTCATCTGGAGTTCTACATCCCAGTCAAAACTAAAATATTGTTATGATATAAAAATGTTTAAAGTAAATTACCAGGAAAACACAATTCCTAGGTATGATCAGGAACTGAGGAGTTTTGGAAGAAATGGGATAGGGATCAATAGGCTGAAAAACACTAACTTTTTTTGGTCTAGAAATACTAAATAGGTCTGTAAGAACAACTGAGAATTAACTTTCTAACTGTATATTCACAGTATATGTAAACTAGTTTTTCAGAGACAGCAATCCATTTCTATAATTACTGACTTATGAATAGTTTTTTAGCCAATCAGAACATAAAATGGCAGGGTTATTATGAAATGCAATAATTAAAATTCATCCAGAGTACCCCAGTTCAACCATCTTACGGTTTTTCTGCTATAGTTTTTAAAAGAAATACACATTTCCTTTTATAAGTCCCACAAGCCTCTGTTCCTTCACTAGCACTACCTTGAGAAACTCACCATTTATACAGTATAATATTCACCAACGAAGGTTTTTTTTTAAAGCAAATGCAGCATATAGTAGTTGTAAATGAGTAAAAATAGTGTTTCCAACTAAAGACCTGATGACCAAATTAGAATAGCACCAACAACAGATACCATATTTATCTTAATATTTAATCAGCTGTTAAGTAAACAATCATGTACAACATATTATAGAAAAGTAATGACTTAATTTATATATGAACACTGCCCCCATAGTGGTTACTAGAGGCTAGAAAGGGTGTTAAGAAGAGGAAGATGGTGGGAATACATTAGATCGGGGAGCTGCTAATTGATACAAGTATACAGACAGGTGGACAGGATGATAACTTATGTCATATATAGTACAGTAGGGTCATTATGGTAGACAACAATTAACTGAGCATTTCAAAATGACCAGTACAGAGGATTTTGTATGCCTTTAAAACAAAGAAATAATGTCTTGAGGAGGTAGGTATACCAATAATCCTGATCTGATCATTACCTACCATATATATATATATATATATATCCATATATATATCCATATACACACATATACATATCTCCATATAGTCACACTGATTCACATACATGTTTAATTACTTCACGTAAATTAAATATTGTATCTCCAAAGCAGTAAGCTCTAAAAGCCAACACAATCAAGAATATAAAATGTATGTAAATAAATGTGAAATATTACTAGTGAACTTATTGGTTTGTTTACAAAAATCTCATTTCACAGGCTGGGTGCATAGCTCAGCTGGAAAGTGCTTTCCTGGCACAGACGAATACAAAGGTTCAATTCCAAGCACTGTAAACACTGGGTGTGTGGTGCATGCCTGTAATCCCAGCAGTGGAAGATGGAAGTAGAAGAATCAGAAATTTAAGGTCAACCAGGCTGAATAACAAGTTTGAGGCCAGTCTGAGATACATGAAACCCTGTCTCAAAAAAAAAGGGAAAACAAGCCATAAAACAAAACCCAAAATATTTCACTCTATGAAGAGCTAGGATAACTGTACATTGAAATAATCCATTCTTTAAAAAAAGTAGTGGGCTTCAGATACAGCTCAATGGGTGGTAAAGCCATACAAGCGTGATAACTTGCTGTTGGAACCCTGGTGTGGTAAGGTGTATCTGTAATCCCAGTGTTCTTACAGAGATTGCAGCAGAGACAGAACTCCTGAAACTAAAAAAACTGCTGTAGGCACAGGTGAACAATCTCAACAAGGTTGTTCTCTTTCTTCCACAAGTGTGTCATGGCATGTTCATGTACATGCACACACGCGTGCGCTTTTAAGTTAATTAAATGGAAATCTAGTATAGTAGATTTGGAAGTCATGCCAGTGTTCTTTAGCCTACTAGCAAACTGACCTAACTCTACAGTGACTATCTCAGTCTGTTGCAGTTACATATACTCCCACTGTAATTATGAAAGTAGCGTACTACACTCACAAATATCCAACTTCTAAAATAACGTAAATATTCACCCAAGCACTAATCTTATTTGAGAATTAAGAAAACCTTTATAAGATATAACACCTGGCAAACTATACAGTCAATAAATCTTGGCTATCATTATTGATACGGACATCTATAAAAGAGCAATAAGACTGAGAGTATTGTTAGGAAAGTGCTTGCTGGGTACATTGGCATGAAACTGTAATTCCAATGCTGGGAAGCAGAGATGAGAGGATCCCTGGGACCTGATGGCTGGCTAGCAAGTATAGCTGAATCAGGGAGTTCTAGGTTCAGTGAGACACCCTATCTCAAGAAATAAGGTGACTGACACCTGATACTGACCTCTGACCTTCACATGCCTACATGCATACATGTACAGTCATGTACATAAACAAATACCACACACAAAAACACTTCCCACAAACTCTCTCTTTTTAAGATTATTTTTATGTGGAAGAGAGTTTGCCTGCATGTATGTCTGTATGCCATGTGCATTCCTGGTGCCCACAAAGGCCAGAAGAGGGTGTTGGGAGTCCATGAGAGTGGAGTTAAGGACAGCTATGAGCTACCATGTGGGTGCTGGGAAACAAGCCTGGGTCCTCAGGAAGAGCAGCCCCAAATCCTCTCTTAATTGTTAGTCCCTCTTCTTCTCCTAAAACGTAAGCTTGCACAAGCAAACCAGAAGAGGGGTTTGGCAGAAGCCTCCATCTTCAGAGGCATAAAGATCTGAGTCATCAGACATATCTAAACAGGAAAAAGTCAACTAAAGGTTTTTAATACATGACATTGATGATATAACTTTTGAAATAAAATAAACATTCTTATACATAATTTCTTTTTAAGGTGATATACTTAAAATTATCAAGTCTTGAGCCGGGCGTTGGTGGCGCACGCCTTTAATCCCAGCACTCGGGAGGCAGAGGCAGGCGGATCTCTGTGAGTTCGAGGCCAGCCTGGGCTACCAAGTGAGCTCCAGGAAAGGCGCAAAGCTACACAGAGAAACCCTGTCTCGAAAAAAACAAAAAAAAAAAAAAAAAAAAAAATTATCAAGTCTTTCAGAAAACTAGATAAACCCTCAAGAACACTTTATAAGAATGAAAATATGAAGAAATATTTTAACTTACCTGAACTGCACAACCCAGTAAGAGTAAAAGCAACTTTTTAACTTCTTCTGTGCCTTGTTCTGAAATAAAAAACACTAGTAAGTACAGCATTTAGCTTTGTTTCAACTCTTTCAAACACTGAAACAATCTAGAGGCAATCACAACTTGACAAAAAGATGAATTTTGTAAAAAAAACAATGAAATTTAAGTGTGTGGCTTATGTGTATATAATGTGGTGATAGCAGAAGACATGGCAAGGCTATCCCTTCTGAAGAGTTACAGTGCAGATATATAGGCTTTAAGCTAAGTGTGCTAACTACATCTAGTCCTTTTCTAGAAATCATATTATACCAACACTTTAGATTATGCTGATATTAAGAACATGCCAGAGTTGCTGCTAATGGGTCTGTTCCTCTTTAGCATTTTCTTCCTAAAATACAAACATTATGGCTCA
Source organism: Peromyscus attwateri (assembly GCA_902168425.1). Lineage (NCBI taxonomy): Eukaryota > Metazoa > Chordata > Mammalia > Rodentia > Cricetidae > Peromyscus > Peromyscus attwateri. Next base: position 11,223 of record CABHPP010123109.1, read on the forward strand.
TTTACCTATACAATTTAAATATATTTCTCATTGCACAGGTTCATAAGGATCAGAACCTTAAATGCACATCACAGTGAGTCTAATACAATAAGCTGGGTATGGTAGTTCACACCTATAATGCCAGCACTCAAAAGACTAAAGTATGAGAAATACATGAGGTACCCTGGGTTACATAGTGAGTTCCAGGCTAGTCTGGGTCTACAGTATGAGATCCTACTTCACAATAATAAATTTTAAGAAATGAAAGAAATGTATGTTAAAAACTGGATAAAAGTTATCAGTCCAGAACAGAACTGCAGAACAACCCTTGTTAACAGCATTCAATTAAGAATGTCTTAAAATATTCCGCTGAACATAACCACAAACATATAAAATTCAGAAAGATTTTCACTATCAGGTTAACTTACCTATGATGAATTTCAAATCTTCACAATAGAGACTTTCTCTTACTTTCCATGAAACTAATTCATTCTAGACTTACTAGGCCATTTTAACAATCAACACACACTCTGTAACTCTGGCCTCAGGTTGCTTTCCTTCTCCTCCTCAAGTCCTTAGTGAACCACTTCCATCACCACAGATGGATCTTACATCTGTCTAGTCCTTCTAAACTAGTCACCATAAGTCCCAACTCTAACCCTGACAATTTTAAGAACAATTAACACTCCATATTTTTACATGCCTTAGTTTTTGTACGTATCTCTGTCATATGAATTATATGATCTCATAGTAATCTTCGGATCTTTCACCAAATCACAAGATGTCCTAGCACATAAACCATTTCTACTCTATGACTTGGTTGTTACTTACTAAATGCATATAGAATAAAAACTAATTCTATTCTACATGCTAATCTTCCTGTTTACTTGTATAACCAAACATCCTAGAGTATCCCCAAAGGTTATCTAGGTAATGGAATTCCTAATTGAGTTCACTACTAATGCATTTAATTGGTAGTTTCCTCTATAAAAACAGCTGCTTACACACTGCCTTTTATTTGGATTTTTGTTTCAACTGGGCAAGGGTTCAGGTAAAAGAAGACATATTCAATTTGAATACCACGTAGCCTGTAAGGATTAAGTCCTTTCCTGAAATGCTTCATAGCTGCTAGTTACTTGTTCAAACATTAAATTCTAGGGTGGATGGGTACAACAACTGTCTGGTTATGTGAGGCCCTATGAGCAAGTTCCAGAAACAGCAAAATACAAATAAAAATTAAATGTTAGTAAAGGATTGTAAGAGTGTTTGAGTATAATAATTTAAATAATCTAAAAAACTTCCTGTCATCTTTTCACTATGGAGTTGTTTAATATAAATTAAAATGTTCACCAGTAAAACTTTCAACTTAAAGACTGGAATACTGCTCAATGATAAGCACTTGGCTAGTACTTATCAGGTTCAAGACTCAGTCCATACGATTATAAAAATGAACTAGCAAACAAACAAAAAAAAAATCCAGAGCTCCAACAATTTTGGCAATAGTAAACAGGCATATAAATATAAAACTTAAAACAGTTTCAGCATCACTGGTTTTCTAACACAACTGCTTAGACTGAGATAATAAAAATCATAGCCATTACCCAAATACTAGTTTAATGTGGCAGGGAAAAACCACTGATTCAGTGTTGCATGTGTGTATCTCAACAACAACTTAAATATTGTCATCTTCTTTTCTCTCTACAAATAGGAATATCATTCCCAACTTTTCCTATTGATGTTGTGGAAAATCTACTAAGAATGGAGATAAATAATCAAGTCCTTGGTAAACATTACTAGTGTTACACAAACATAAGGGCATTATTATCCCATTATACCAACTTAAAACTTACCAGAAAAGGGATTTTTGCCAATGATTAAGACATTTGGCAATGACATCATAATCAACTGCTGCAAAGTCTCCTGTAAAATGATATCCAGTAGTTAGTAACCACATGGCTAATGCTGACTATGTAAAGACTCACCAAGTTGTAATTTAGGACTTGTACACTCTTCTGTGGGTGTGCTATATTAAAACAAACATGCAAGGGATCTATTATGTCTTACGTCTTTTGCACCTTATGAATTAAATAACTAAGTTGTGTCAGACTTAAATGATCACGCATGGTGGCTCTTATCTATCACTCTCACACCTGTAAGGCTGAGAAAGGAGTTCTTTTTAGAGGTTTGAGACCAGCCTGGCTTAAATACTCAGCTATAGAGTGAAACCCTATCTCAAAATATAAAATGAGACAAAAATATATATATATATATATATATATATAAAAAATGAGTAACTTAAAAGAGAAAAAACTCAATTTATTTAGATTTTTAGATTTTCTTTTGCATTGAAGCAAAATGAAGACTATCACTTAAAGTTTTTAAAAACATAGATATTTATTTTTAAAGCAATCACTACTTTTTTTCTTTTTAGTTTTTTGAGACAGGGTTTCTCTGAGTAACAGCTCTGGCTGTCCTGGAACTCACTCTACAGATCAGGCTGGCCTCAAATTCACAGAGATCCTCCTGCCTCTGCCTCCCTAGTCTGGTATTAAAGTTGAGTGCCATGCTACCACCACCTGGCAGTAATCACTATTTTGTCCATACCATACTTCATGACAATAACCTACCTCTGAATAAAGAACTCTTAAATTCACCCTCATAAATAAAGCTTATGGAAAAAAGTTTTATCTTATAGACTTTACAGATAAATGATAAAAACTTACTTTTGAGTAACATGAGCAATATTAACATTAGAAATTCTGTATCAGTCAACTGTTATAAGCAAAACTGCCCAAATGGATGATAATCTTTAGTATGGTACACAACTGGTTTTTGCATTCTCTTCTCAGTAACCCACCCCTCCCATTCTATTGTTTCCTAATTCTCCCAAGTCACTGTCCCATAATGAGAAGGGAACTTACTCCCTCATCACCACAGTCAGCAGTGACCTCATGGTAAACACACCCTCACCTTTACACTATGAGTCTGCTTATATTTTGAAATAATTGCAAAATTTAATACCATGTAAAATTAACACAGAATGTAAATGCTTAGTATAGTGTACCCTGATACAATGGAATCTGATTTATAAAAATTTTTGTTGGAGAGAATAGAAAGTGAAACAAAAGTACAAAATCATTAAATTATAGAAACTATATCTTAAAATTAATATGAAAATTTTTTAAAAATTAATTTCTAGTTAGTTACCCTATGGCTACCATGGGGTATTTTAGATATTAGCTTTGTTTCTGTAAACCATCCATTTCCCTAATCTAGTCTTACAAGTAGTATTTTAAAACATACAACATAAGCTGCAACAGTGGCTCATCCTGAGACCCCAGAACTTGAGGTCAGAGGACTGTTGCAAGTTGAAGGTCAACCTGGCCTACACTGAGTTCCAAGTGGGCGTAATGATGCACACCTTTAACCCAGCACTCAGCTGAGGCGGGCAGAGCTCTGAGTTCAAGGACCATCTGGTTTACATAGTGAGATCCAGGACAGCAAAAGTTAGGGAGAGACCAAGTCTCAAAAAAAAAAAAAAAAAAGTAAGATATAAAAGTACTACCATAATTAAAGCTTTACTGTGTTATTCCCTGGCCCCTAGAAATTCACCTACCTCTAAAGATAGTCATGACCAGGATATTAAAGAAACGGGAGCAAGTATATGGAAATGAACACAAGGTAAACACGGCTTTACTAAGATGATCATAAACAGGGCAAGGACAGAATGTGCACAAACTAGTTAAGATAATTTTGATTTGATACACATGATAAGCCTATAAAATTCATGAAAAAGTAAAAATAGCAATATACTTGAAAGAGAAATTCTTGAGAAAATTGGAGCATTCATTCAACAAATACTGAACGCTCATTATTTGTCATGTATTATTCTAATCAATGTCCAGCAGTTAACAATACATTTTAGTAAGAGTCATGAGTGCTAAAAATAAAAATAAAGCAGGAGGGGCTGGGGAGATGGCTCAGAGGCTGAGAGTATGTGCTGTTCATTCAGAGGACCTGAGTTTGGATCTCAGCACCCATACAGGAGCCTCACAACTACCTCTAACTACGGCTCCAAGGGTGACCCTATTCTGGCCACACAGACATCTGTACACATGTGGCACACACATACACATAAATAAAAACTGAAAGTATAAAACAAATAAAAGTAAAGCAGGAATGAAGAGTATTAGTAAAAGTGAGAATGTTGACATTTTTGAAGATATATGCAAGTACTTAAATATAGAAAATATGAACATTTCCAAGGATATTAAAAGCAAAATTTCACAGGAAAAAAAAGATTCAATTCTGGCATGAAGACAGTCCAAATGATTTGGAGAATTACAAAAATCTGAAAAAGAACTGGAAAGCATTATAGTAATAAAAAAAACATTGCATGCATCTCAAAGGCTATTGAAAGTAACTTCATCCCTAATATCTTTAGTTGGCATTACTCAATTATTCTATAAAAACGATGTCTTTCATTTGAGCATTTTATTTTTATTTATTCACAAATATGTATCTAAAGTTCATACACCTTTTTAAAAGACTGTAACCTGAATCCGATAGAAGAGAAAGTAGGAAGTAGTCTTGAATGCATTGGCACCGGAGATCACTTCCTAAATATAATACCAGTAGTACAGACACTGAGAGCAACAATTAATAAATGGGATCTCCTGAAACTGAGAAGCTTCTGTAAGACAAAGGACACAGTAAATAGAAGCAGCCCTGAGGCGGATGTGGTTAGCTCTTACAGAGGACCCGAGTTTGGTTCCCACCACCCAAAGCTCCAGAAGATCCAATGCCTATAGGCCAGTGTGTGGCATTTCTTTAAAATTATTATTAATGATGGATGTGAGAGGACCCAGGCCACTGTGGACAATGCCATCTTTGGGCAAGCAGTCTTGGGTTGAATAAAGAACAAGCCAGTAAACAGAATTCCTTCGTGAGCTTCCCTTGAGTTCCTGCCCCAACTTCCCTCAACGATGGACTGTAATATGGAAGTGTAAGCCAAACAAACCCTGTATTTCACAAGTTGTTTTTGGTCATGAGTTTTATCTTATAGCAGAAAACAAACTAGGACAACATCCCTCGTGAACAAAATCGCAAAAAACTCTCAACAAAATATTTGCAAACTAACTTTTAGAAAACATCATTCATTATGATCTTAATTCAAGGGATACAGGGATGGTTCAACAAACTCAAACAACTAAATGTAATATATCACATAGACTCAAGGACAGAAATCACTTTAGATCATTTTTAAAAAGATTTCTCTATTTTAATTTTATTTCACACATGTAAGTCATGTAAGTGTTTGCCTGCATGTGTGTATATGCACCAAGTGGGTGCCTGGTGCCTGAGGAGGCCAGAACAGGGTATCAGATCTCTTGGAGCTGGAGTTACAGACAGATTTAAGTACTATGTGGGTGCTGGGAACTGAACCCAGGTGCTCTGCAAGAGCAGCCAGTGCTCTCAACTATTGAGCCATCTTAGAGCCCAACTGGTCATCTTGATAGATGGCTTTTGAAAACAAACAAACAAACAAACAAACAAACAAACATGCAAGCCTGAAGAATCTAAGAATAGAAGATAAAGCTCAATATAATAAAGGCTATATATGACAAACATAGATATAGTAAATGGAGGGGAAAAAAAGATCAAGGTACTGCTACCAAAATCAGGAAAAAGAAAGTGTCCACTTGCTTCACTCTTATTCGATAGAGTGCTGGAAATTTTATATATAGTAACAAGACATGAGAAGCATATATATAAAAGGAACACAAAGCCGGGCGGTGGTGGCGCACGCCTTTAATCCCAGCACTCGGGAGGCAGAGCCAGGCGGATCTCTGTGAGTTCGAGGCCAGCCTGGGCTACCAAGTGAGTTCCAGGAAAGGTGAAAAGCTACACAGAAAACCCAAATCAAAAAAAAAAAAAAAAAAAAAAAAAAAAAAGGAACACAAATAGGAAGAGTAATTGTTTGTTAAATCTGTGCTGCTCGTGGCTGGCCGCCGCCAGCGGAGGAGAGTGCTGATCGGAAGAATCACAAGCCATGGTTATCTTTTTAGAGCTTTATTGGGAGAGAGGGGGGAGAGAGAGAGGGAGAGAGAGCATGAAGTCTTCTTATATATTAACAGTAAGCAAGCTGAGGAAGAAATCAGAGAAACAATCCCATTCAAAACTACCTGGAAAACAAACAGAACAAACAAATAAAATACCTTAGAATAAATGTAATCAAGTGGTAAAGTGCCTCTACAATGAAAACTTTAAAATACTTAAAGAGAGGAGTTGAAGACACTAGAAAGACGAAAAACCCCTCAATGCTCATGGGTTAGAAGAACCAATACTGTGAAATGGCTGTATTTCCAGAAGCATTATACAGACTTAATACAACCACCATCAAAATACCCATGCCATTCTTGTAGAAATAGAAAAAAAAATCTTAAAATTAATTTGGAAGCAAAGAAACCCTATGAAAAAACCCAATGAACCAACAAACTTGATTTCAAGTGTACTACAGAAGCACAGGAGTGAAAAGTGGCATGGCACTGGCACAGAAGCAGACATACGGCCACTAGACAGGATGAAGACAAACATAAACCCATACAGATACTTTGGGTTTTTTTCCCCCCAAAGATGCCAAGAACTCACTGGAGAAAAGACAGTCCGTATTTTTCCAACAAATGTTGCTGGGAAAACAAACAAACAAACAAAAAACCCAAAAACCAACAACTAGAAATGCAAAGGTAGAATGAAACGGGGTCTTCATCTCTTGCCCTGCACAAAAGTCTCCTTCAAATGAACAGAGCCCGAAACAGACCCTGCGAGGAAAGCAGCAGGAAGCACTATAGCCAGATGGCACAGGTGGGGCCTGAGCACAGCTGGAAGAGCTCAGGCTACTCAGGCTATGTGGCGAATGGAGTCTCATGGAGTCTCATGGAGTAAGCTTCTCAACAGGAGAGGAAGCAGAGTGAAGAGATAAGGTACAGAATGGGAGGAAAATCTTTGCTAGTTATACATCTGATGGGATTAATATCTAGACTATACAAAAAACTTAAAAAGAATACAAAACAACCCAACAAACAAGAAAACAAACAACCCAATTTTAAAAATGGTTTAAGAAGCTGAACAGAGAATTCTCAAAAGAAATACAAATGGCCAAGAGAGATTTTAAAAAATGTCTACCATCCTTAGCTTTCTAGGAAGTACAAACCAAAACTACTTTGAGACTCTATCTCACCACTGTTAGATAGGTTACCATCAAGAAAACAAATGGCAACACATAGTGGCAGGGATGTGGAGACAGAAAAAAACCTTACTCACAATTAGAGTGTCAACTAGTGCACTATTATGGAAATCACTGTGGAGGGTTTTGTTTTAGACAGGGTTTCTTTGTGTAGTCTTGGCTGGCCCAGAACTCACTATGTAGAAGACCAGGCTGGCCTCGAGCTCAGAGATCCAAGACAAGACCCACTTGTCTCCCAAGTGCTGGGATTTAAAGACATGTGCCACCACCACTCAGCATGGAGGTTCCTTAAAAAAGCTAAACAGAACTATCCTATAATCCAGCTACAGCATTCCTGGGCACATACCCAAAGGATTCTATATCTTACTATCCATGTTCACTGCTGCTCTATTCCAGATAACCAGGAAAGGAGCCATACATACATACATCAACAGATGTCATACATGTACTCATGGAGTTTAAATCAGCCATAGGTAAGAAAATTTACATTTCCAAGTAAGACAGATGGAAAAGTATGTTAAGTGATGTAATCCATGCTCCAGAGGAGAAATAAGAATGAGAAATGTCCTGATAATACTCAGGCATTTGGTGCTGTATGGGAAGGTTAGGAGGTGCAGCCTTGCTGGAGAAAGTATGTCATTTGGGGGTAGGCTTTTTTTTTTTTTAATTTTATTTAAATAACATTTGTTTTTCATTTACTTTACATACCGACCACAGTTTCCCCTCCCTCCTCTCCTCACAATCCTACTTCCCATCTACTACCCTCCCCTTCCACTCCTCCTCCATCTCCACTCAGAAAGGGGCAGGCCTCCCATGGGCTTAAACAAAGCATGGCACATCAAGTTGAGGCAGGATCTAGCTCCTCCCCTTGTGTCAAGGCTGGGCGAGGTAACCCAGCATGGAGAACAAGTTCCCAAAAGCCAGCTAAGCACCAGGGGCAGGTCCTGATCTCATTGCTAGGAGCCTTATAAAGAGACCAAGCTACACAAGTGTCACACACATGCAGAAGGCCTAGGTCAGTCCCACAGAAGCTCCCTAACTGTTGGTCCAGAGCCCAGGTTAGCCGCCCCCGTGGGTTCCCTGTCATGACCCCCCCTGGCATGTACAATCCCTCCTCCTTCTCTTCAACTGGATTCCCGGAGCTCCACCCAGTGATTGGCTGTGGATCTCTGCATCCGCTTCCATCAGTTATTGGACAGAGTATCTCTGATGACAATTAGGGTAGTTATCAATCTGATTACAGTAGATGGCCAGTTCAAGCACCCTCTCCACTATTGCTAGGAATCCTAGCTGGGGTCATCCTTGTGGATTCCTGGGGGTTTCCCTGGCCAGGTTTCTCCCTAACCCCAAAATGCTGCCCACCCCCCCACAAACGTTACTCTCTTTCGTTATTCTCCCCCTCTGTCCCACCTCCAACCCACTCCCACACCCAGCCCACCCAATCAGCTCCCTCAAGTTCCCACCTCCCCTCCCCTTCCCCCACCTCTCCCCCCAGTTTACCCAGGAGATCTCTTCTATTTCTCGGGGTAGGTTTTAAAAGTATATAGCCTCACCCTATTTCCAGTTGGCTCTGTTTTGTGCTTAGTAAAAGACATGACCTCCCAGCTTTCGGCACTGTTGCCATCCCTGTGGCTTAACACCATGCTTCCCAGCCATGATGGACTCTTATCCTTCTGGGAGCATAAGCCAAAATAAACTCCTTCCTTAACTTGTCTTGGTCATGATATTTTTTTTTTTTCACAGCAACTATCCTATTTGGCTTACACTTCCACATCAAAGCCTATATGTATATCTGTGTGAGGAAGTTTGGGGAAGAACTCAAATAGGACAGGACCCTAGAGGCAGGAGCTGAAGCAGAGGTCATGGAAAAATGGTGCCTATTGGCTTACTCCTCATAGCTTACTCAGCCTACCTTCATAAGAACCCAGGTTCACCAGTCTAAGGGTGTCCCCACCCACAATGGACTGTCCCCTCCACACTAATTACATACAGTTCCTCATGTTGTGGTGACCCGCAACCATAAAATTATTTGTTACTACTTCCTAACTGTAATTTTGCTACTGTTATGAATCATAATGTAAATATCTGATATGCAGGGTATCACCCACAGGCTGAGAACCACTGTCCTAAAGGCTTGCTTGCAGCCCTATCTTATGGAGGCATTTTCTCAACTGAGTTTTTTCTTTCAGATGACTATAACTTGTGTCAAACTGACATAAAACTAGCCAGCACAGCTCAGAAAAGTAACTGATACACCACCTTACTCCAGTCAAAAGGGCTGTCATCAGAAACCCAAATGACAAGTGCTGGAGAGGATGTGCAGACAAGGGAATCCTCAGTCACTGTTTATGGGACTGATACAGATATTACAGGGTACCGAGAAAACTAAAAACAGAACTACCACATGATTCAACTAGGTGACACTGGGGCATATACCCAAAAGATTCTATATCCTAACATATATACTTGTACATCCATGTTTATTGCTATACTATTCACAACAGCCAGAAAATGTTATCTAGATTTCTATCAACTGATGAATAGATAATGAAAACACAGTATATATATACAAGGAAATTTATTTACTCATAAAGAAAAAAATAAAATTAAGGAATCCAAAGGAAAATGGATGAAACAGGAAAAGGTTATATTGAAAGGATATAACCTAGGCTCAGGAAGACACATACTACATGTCCTCTCTCATATGTGGATCCTAGCTTCTAATTACTACACATGTGTGTTTATGTAGGAGTAAGTGCCAACAGAGGCCTGGGGAGTAAAAAGAAGTACATGAGAGGGAAAAGCTTTGGATGGGGTTAGCTGGTAAGCAGAATACTTATGATATAAAAGTGAAAGGGAAAACCTGGGCTGGAAAGGTTTAAGCTGGGATAAAGGCCTGGAGATGAAGAAGATGGTCCACCAAAACTATGAAAAGGCAGTAAAAAAAAATCTACTACTTAATAAGCTAATCTTAAAATAAAATTTCAAAAGAGAGAGACAATCAAATAAGTAAACTGAGAGATGAAAAGGGGGACATTACAAGAGAGACAAATAAAGTAAAGATTATTAGATAAGATTTTGAAAATTTGCCGGGCGTTGGTGGCGCACGCCTTTAATCCCAGCACTTGGGAGGCAGAGGCAGGCGGATCTCTGTGAGTTCGAGGCCAGCCTGGGCTACCAAGTGAGTTCCAGGAAAGGCACAAAGCTACACAGAGAAACCCTGTCTCGAAAAAAAAAAAAAAAAAGATTTTGAAAATTTATATTCTAACAAATTACAAAATCTAGGGGGAAAAGGATACATTTCTTGACACTGATGAGCTACTAAATTAAACCAACAGGAGATATAAACAACGTAAGTAGACCTATACCAAGAATTGATACTCAAAAAGTAATAGTTGTTTTCATTTTTTTTATTTTTTATTTTATTTTATGTGCATTGGTGTTATGCCTGCATGTACACCTGTGTGAGGGTGCCAGATCCCCTGGAACTGGAGTTGCAGACAGTTGTGAGCTGCCATGTGGGTGCTGGGAATTGAACCTGGGTCCTCCAGAAGAGCAGTTACTGGTGCTCTTAACTGCTGAGCCATCTCTCTATCTCCAGCCCCCTCATATTTTTTTTAAGCCTAGTAGTACACATGGTCACTGTTGAATGTTACCAGACCTTTAAAGAACAAATTATTTCATAAAATAGAAAATGAAGGGATGCTTCCATTAGAGTAGCAATAAATGCCCATTCAGAAAGGACAACTGAACTCCTACCCTGCTAAGCCCAAGCCTGCAGAAACGAAACCATAGTACAACTGCAGGAATGACAGGCAACACCAACTCTAACCCACCACTCACACACCTAGCAGATTCCTTTAAAGGATTCAGAACAAAGTGCCTCAATTCTTTGTCATTTCTTTTAACTCTTCGGTCTGTTTTTCAACATGTGTTTATCATTCTCTGAATTATTTTTACTTCCTATATTATTTTTTAAACCATTTATTATCTTATTTTTAATATTACATCCACACACCCATCCAAAAAAAAAAAAAAAGGCATAACCAAAACTATCAAGACCACAACCAGGAAATTCAAGCTGAGGACCCACTGAATACACAAGAAGACGTCAAGACACAAACTTAAAGCATATGAAACAATTTAAATAAATTAATTCTAGAAAATTCCCCAAATCTAGGGAAAAAAATATGACTATCCAAGTACAGGACCCATTAAGAACCCTCAACAGACAAACCACAAAAGAAATTCTCCATGATGTTAAAATTCTAAAACCACAAAATGAGACAATTTTAAAAGTTGCAAGGGAAAATGCCAATTCACTTACATACAAAAACTCAACAGGATAGTACTAGGCCTCTCAGTGGAAAACCCTCACCAGGAAAGTATACAACACATTCCAAAATTTGAGAGTAAAGAACAGCCAAACAACTATAACTAGCTAACTAGCAGACTTCTCTTTTAAAATGAACAGAGAATAAAAACATTCAAGTATAGCACAGACTAAAGTAATTCACAGCTACTAAACTAGAATTGCAGAAGATACTTAAAGTAGTTAAAAAAAAAAGAAGTCACAATTTTAGATTTTAGGAAAGAATATAAAACTTAGAAGAATAGATAAACAAATGACAAAAGGGAAAAAATAAAATATGTCCAGCTCAGTAAAACACCAAACCTCCAAGGTAAACAAGAGAGAAATAACAATGTCTTTTCTTTGTTTTCCAAAGAGGAAAACAAGTTTGCAGAAGTCAGCAAATCAGTCAGCAATCCAACTAAATGTACACAGTCTTAAATACATTAAAAGATGCATTCCAGGGCTGAGATCACAATACAGTGATACAGCACTTGGTCCTGGGTTCAACACACAATACAAGCAAATAAACACAAAAGTAGCTTATTGGGTTAAGAAAAAGCCTATAGTTCTCTATCTACAAAAAGACCGAAAATGAAAAGACGGAATTAAGTGGAAGCTAAGACAATTAAGAATAGCAATACGTAATTCTGAAAAGAGCTGATATGAAGTCAAAAACAATCAAAACAGATAACGATCATCACTATCAACAAAGGGACAACTAGTCAAGAATATACAATTGTAGGGGCTAAAGAATCAGACTGCTCAGTGGTTAAGAGTGCTTGCTGCTCTTGCAGAGGACCCACATGGCAGTTAACAACCTTCTGTAACTCTAGTTCCAAGGGATCTGATGCCCTTTTCTAGCACCCATGGGCACTGCACACATGTGATACACAGGCTTAAATATAGTCAAAACCTGCATATGCATAAGCATATGCATATGCATAAGTCTTAAAATCAAGAAGGACTGAAGATATGCCTCAGTGGTTAAAAGTACTTGTTGCTCTTGCAGAGGCCTACATTTGTACATCAGTACCACCAATTCCAAGGGATCTGACACTCTCTTCTGACCACCTTGCACATTAAGCATGCACATGGGAGAAAAGAAACCTGTAGCTTGGTCTAAAGAAACACTAGTTTGATTTGACAAATACTTTGTAAAGTTGAAAAAAAAAATAGAGAAGATGGAGAGGTGGCTCAGTGGTTAAGACCACTTGCTGTTTTTGCAGAGATTTGATTTCCAGCACCCACATGGCAGCTCACAACTACCTGTAACTCCAGTTACAAAGGATAAGGTACTCTCTTCTGGCCTCCATAAGCTCCTTCACACACACACACACACACACACACACACACACACACACACACACGGTGCACACACATACATTCAGACAAACATTCATATGCATATACTAAATAAATCTTTAGAGCAAAAATACAAATCATGAAGAGTTTAAAAGTCATAAGGATTATTTAGAATTTTTCCATTCTAAGGTTATAGCACTATTCTACAAAAGCATACAGCTACAGGCTAACTATGGCCTTTGCTAAGTATAATGAACATTAAAGTATTTTCAGAGTAGGGGGGAAGCAAATTTCATATAAAAATATTTAATTTGGGGAACACTGAGAAAAAAGGGGTAGAAAGAATCTACGAGACAGAGGGTTTCCAACGCTGTCTCCTGGTCATGACATGACTGCTGCACCCATGGACTCACTGCCAACAGCAGTCAACAGGCCAGCAGGCAGCACTAACAGGACTTGGTGGGAGGGGCTTGCAGGAGGAGCAGGAGGGCGGAGCAGGTGAGGGTGGGTGGCTATAATTAACGTCCACTGTATATGCATGCATGAAACTGTAAAACAAGAAATAAAAGTTTCCTCAGAATATTTAAACCAATAATTAGGGGGAATTGTAGAACAATGATTCAGTTCTCTGAAACAATTTTATGTTCGTCTGTACCTACTAATAATGCTTCAAAGTATATACAGAAAAACTTGATAAATCCCTCAGCTTAAAACAGCACTTTAACTCTTCTTTCACAATAGTCAAGAGCTCAAAAAGACAAATCAGTAAAGTTGTATTAGGTGATTATTAAGAAATGTCAGCTTCCTGACTAGCTCAGTTGGTATAGCATGGGACTTTTTTTTTAACTTTCTTTTTATTTATTCTTTGTGTCTTTCACATCATGCATCTCCATCCCATTTATTTCCCCATCCCGTTGTACCCACCCTCTGCCCTTGCAACCTCCCCCCCAAAATGAAATAAAATTTATGAGAAAAAAGGGGGTAAATCTCATCACAGAAGCTGTAATGTGACAGTGAGTCACACAGTAAGCCCTTTTATCCATATGTCTTTACTTGCAAGTGTTTACTGCAAAGAGTCACTGATCTGGTTTGAAGCCTCTCTAGTTTCTGCTACACTACCAATGCTAGGCCCTCACTGGGACTCCTCTTAGTTACCCTGTGTTGTGGAGATTCTTCAGCTTTTACATCAGTCCCTTCATGTGCTCCAGCAGATCACAGACGGGGTAGATGTTGAGGTGGGCCAACACATAACCTGGGTTCTGGGCCTCGGTAGTTGCAGGGTTGGTCAGCCTGCTAGCTCTCCCTTGTCCTCACCACCAGGGTGACCTCTGCTGCATTGTCCTGGCTAGCTCACCCCTTGCAGTAATGAGCAAGGGGCTGGGCCATTTCTCCTGCTTTCATGTCCTCAGGGTCAGTTCTCCCATACCTACACCTTCAGGGCCTGCTCTACTGTGTTGCCCTGTTGTGGCACAGGGGCCACTCTCCTGAGTGCTGCAGCTGATGAGGGGCAGGGCCACCTTTCCACTCTTATGACCTCAGGGTCAGCTCTCCCTCCTGCCTCAGGTATTGATGGGCAGGAAGTGTAGGGAAAAGGGGCCAGCCAAAGAAACCCACCCTGGCCCTGAAACCTGAGCTAGTAAAAGAAACACACCCTGGATCTAAGACCTAACGCAGTGAAAGAAACACTTTATCTCTAAACCCAGAACCTAAGAAACATTCCTTGACTCTGAAACCAGTGCCAAAGAAACACACTTTGTCCTTAGAATCAGAATCAGTGAAAGAAATATGCCCTGGCCTTAGAATTAGAGCCAAAAAGCTGAAAAGGGCCAGTTGAAAGAAACCCAGCTTGGCTCTGAAATCAGGGCCACCTCTACCTTTGACCAATGAAACTAACCAATCCCTGAGCAGGAAAACTAACCAATCCCTGAACATAAAATCTTCTCCCTGGAGAAACTCCGCCCCTAGGAAATCCTATATAAACCACCCTGCCTGTTCAGTTGTTGGCTGTGCTTTCCAGCCCTGGTAGAGGCAGCCACTCTCCTGGACTCCTCCTTCCCAAATAAATCTGTTTCCCAAAAGAGTCTTGGGTGAAGATCTTCATTTATGGGAGCAGAACACAAGAACCTTGCTGAGACATTCCCTTAGGGGACTGAGCAAGGCAGAATAGAAAAAAAGCAACAACACTGAGCCGGAAGAGAATACTACATTTCTGCAGGGGTTTCCCTCTTTAGCAGAGTGAAGCAGAAGAAGCAACATTTTGTGCTGGAGAGAAGCAGAGCTCTGCTGGGAAGCTCCCGTAATGAGGGTGGGGGTGGAGGAAAGCTCAGCTGTACTGGCTATCTCCTAGGAGAGGAGCAGGACTGCTATATCCTTCGAGGAGACCATCCTCCACCCCACCCCAGGTTCAAGTATTGTTTGGCTTCCCGAAAAGTCGGGATACCTTTCCCTCCAGAGCTGAAACAGTCACTTACAGGGAGGGGCATCTTTCCCCCACCCATGATGTCACATGACAGGTAAGTAATGGGCACAGCTCTCCCATGCTTACAACTTCAGGGCTGGCTCACCCAAACCTCTGCCAATGGGGTTGGCTCTATTGTGCTGACCACAAGAGGTGCAGGGCCAGCTCTCCCACCTGCCTCAGGCATTGATGAGGGGACAATCTCTCTCCTACCCAGAGCATGGGACCCTTAATCCCAGGGTTGTAAATTTAAGCCCCATGTGGAGTGGTGTCTGTTTTTGTCTGGGTGAGTTTATACATTCAACTCAAATTTAGAGCCAGGCATGATGGCCACACCTTTAGTCCCTGCACTCAGGAGGCAGAGGCAGGTGGATCTCTGTGATTTCAAGGCCAGCCTGGGCTATAGAGTGAGTGCCAGGACAGGCTCCAAAGCTACACAGAGAAACCCTGTCTCGAAAAACCAAAAAAAAAAAAAAAAAAAAAAAGCCACCCCCCCCCCAAATAAATGTCAAAAAATCTGAAACATACAAACTAAATTTTCTGAACAAAAAATTTAACTACTTAAAATGCTTTGTATGTTTAATTTAAAAGTACACCTCTCCATAACTCATAGATGAAATAGAAGAAAGCATAAATTACAAAACATACTGAAATAAACATTTAAAATTGGTTATGAAACAAAAATCTGTGTAAAGCAACTGCACCAATTTTAAGAGATATATTAGTAACATTAAGAATTAAGGTCTGGGGCTGGAGAAATGGCTCAGAGGTTAAGAGCACTGGTTGCTCTTCTAGAGTGCTCTGGCTCATTTCCCAGCACTCACATGGTGGTTCCAGGGAATCTGTCTCCTTCTGGCCTTCACAGTCACTAAGTACATGGTACACAGTCATACATGCAGGCAAAATATCCAGACATTAAAAAAAAAATAATGCTCAGAATTAACAATTGAAATATGTATTTAACTTAGTGTAAAAAAAAAGCATACGTCAAAAATATAATTCAAGTAGGCTACCAAATTATTACATTTATGAAAGTTCTTAACAAAGAATTAAAAATATAAATATACACATTGTTATTAAAATATTAGTTTAAAAGAAAAAGGCCACTTACCTGATAATAAAACTTTATCTGTTTCACCAAAATGGATAGATTATGAATTCTAAGTGAAGCATCATTGTTGACTTTTTTATTTACTCGCTGACTCTCCGATTTAGGATTACTGAAAGAAATTTGGAGAGAAAAAACCTTTTTATTATACTGAAACAAGATGTAAGATAAATACAATAGTTTCTTTTCAAAATTATGCATTCACTTGTGCTAATAGGTGATGAAACAAATTATTGCTTTCTTATATATTCTGTGCTTCTAACTAATATCAATACATCCAATATTCCTTAATTGGTGGCAAAATATATCTGAAACCAAAATCAGATGTCCTTAATTGTCATTATGTCACTTTTTAGTCTTGGAAGAAATAGCCTAATTCCATCCTCCCAAAATAAATCCACTTACACAAAGAATTCAAAATATGGGCTATTAACCTGAGCGGTTATTTATCCTCATACAGTAATGTGGATTATATTTCATGAAGAAATATCCCAGAAAAAAATTAAAAATGAAGTAGATGACAGAAGTTGGTACTTTAACCTTGTATAAATTTTGTGAATTGAATAAAAACAAAGGGATACATATTTTAAAGAAGAAAAAAATTACCGTAGAAAAGTTATGATATGGTTAAGAATGAGAAATTGAAAAGTGGTACTGGGGCTGGAGAGATGGCTCAGTAGTTAGAAGCACTGGCTGCTCTTCCAGAGAACCAGGGTTTGATTCTCACCACCCTGGTAGCTCACAACTCTCAGTAATTCCAGACACGGAGGATTCAATGCCGTTTTCCAGCCTCTTCGAGCACCAGGCACACACATGGTACACAGACATACATGCAGGAAAAACACTCACGCACAATAAAAAGGGGGGTGAGTAATGTAAGTGCAGGTTATGGCCAGAACACAAGCTGTAAGCTAGTTTGTTAAGGGCAAGCAAGACAACCTGGAGAAAGACAGTGATCACCCATTGAAGGGTTGAGTCTAAAATATAAAGTAGCTTGCTGAACAACTGCTGGAACAAAATATAATGGTCCTAATATCCAGCACACATTAAAAAATTACTAAATATAACAAATGGAAAGCGATCCATGACCTGGAAAGAAAACAGAAACTATCAATGAAAACACTCTTAGAAATGAATGAGAAAAAGAGAAATATCAGACAGGGATTTTAAACAGCCACTATAAGCCCTGGAGTGTGGAAGAATTGTATAGTACAATGCTGAGGTCTGACAGTCAATCCCCAATACCACAGGTGGTATAAATATAATAAAACTATCATTTAAAAAATCATAAACATGGGCACACACTTCCCATCCCAGCCAGCACAGACCCAGTCATGTAAAGGTAAGGTCAGACCCTTCCTTCTGGTACAAACCTCAACTGCCCACTAGATCTGCCCCAGAAAAATAGGAGATGCACAGCCTCCTGCTTCCAGGCACCAGCTTCACCACTCCATGCCACTCATTCCAGCTGGGAAGGTGAGAATTGCTAGACTAACAGGTTATCAGAATAGGAAAAACTCCAGTCAAGAGACTGGAATCTCTGGCCTAGGTAGAGACCTATCAGTCTGTCTGAACCTGGTTATTCACCATCTTTGGGAAGGCAGGCTAAAGAAATAAGTAGAATAATTTAGTTTTTTCATGAGATACTATACTCTTCCTTCCCAGAAACCCCACCAAGTGTAATTACTTATGGACAACAGCTCTGTAAGGTTTTTCCAAATTATTTAGAAAAGCATTCATTTCATTTCTTTTCTTCTATTTCTTCTCCAAGCATGCTTTCCTTAAGAATTTGGGCTTTCCTCCCAACATTTTGGGCTTCCTTAGTCTTTCTTGGAAGTCTGCCATGTGATCCTCCATACCCATTTAAATTGACACAGCCTTATTCTCTCCTCTATTAGGTTTTACCCTTGTCTGCTGGGGTTGGGGGGGTTAAACTAATACAATTTTTCTTGAGCTTCCATTTGAATACACTCTTAACTTTTTTCATTAGTAAGACTAATTACCACAAAAGGGACTCCAATTTCTTCTCTATCACATTCACTCCCGTCTCCTCCCAAAGTAGCCTGGGTGGTGAAAAAAGCACATCACCTCATCCACCTCCAGTTCCAACATCTGCCACTGAACATACTCCCCGAATGGGAGGTGACAGGACATGATCCACTCTACTTGACACACACACATAACACTCTATACACATCCTGGCTTGTGACATGAAGAGTTCATGGGATCCTCTGCTTCATACTCCCACAAACCTTACCATCATAGGCTCTGAAGATCAGAAAACACACAAAACACTGCCCCCAGTGTAAATCCCCTCACTACCACGGCCCACTGCCTCTGGCTTATAAGGTAAGAAGCTGTGCTCCTGCCTCTTCCAAACTGACATCACCTTCAACTACCTCATCCATGAATCAACACTAATTCCACAGCTAAGCTTTGAGTAACATTGAATGTAGTCAGAAGGTTTCTCCGGTCCTGCCCAGCCCCCCCCCCCCCAGGTCCTGCAACCACTTATAAAATAATCACTCAGGCCAGGTGGTGGTGGCACACGCCTTTAATCCCAGCACTCGGGATGCAGAGGCAGGCAGATCTCTGTGAGTTTGAGGCCAGCCTGGTCTACAGAGTGAGATCCAGGACAGGCACCAAAACTACACAGAGAAACCCTGTCTCGAAAAACCAAAATAATAATAATAATAATTACTCAGGGGCTTATATTAATTACCAACTGCATGGTCTATGGCTCAAGCTCCTTGCTAGCTAGCTCTTATAACTTAACACATTTCTATTTATCTATAAGCTGCCATGTGGCTTCGTGGCTTACCGGTACTTTCACATCTTGCTTCTCCTGGTGGCAGCTCACAGAGTCTCCCCTGCCTCTCATCTGTTGGGCATTGATCCATACAGACATAAGAAAGCTTAAAGATTCTGAACACACAATAATGGAAGCAAAACCAGCTTCATGTGGGTTGAGATATAGAGATGCCAAGGTACAGAGCCGCTGCAGCATGCTTGAGTATAACATGGCAGATTCGCGCTGCAGTACAGAGTTGTCTTCAAGCCGTGGAGCACACTGCATGGTGGATTTACTTTTGCTAGTACAGACCAAAAAAAAGAGGTTTCTGGGCTACACACTCCTTAATAGAGGCATAGACCCACTGCCTCCCAGAGTGTGCAGAGAGTATGGCTCCCAAGGCTGGCTGTGAATTACCTCCTCCATGTTGGGAAGCTGAGGTGGGCGGAGTGAGCAGCCAAAGCTGCCACTTCAGTACTAGCTATGCTGCAGTTTAAAGCAGAAGATTCACAATAAGACAGATTCAGATGGAATAAACCTCTAAAGAGTTTACAATGTGAGTAAAAATGTACGTCGGCTTGGAAGAGAGAGGTAAAGGAGGATAGACAGTTATATAAAGAAATAGATAGTTTTAAAAAATAAAGTCTTTAATAAAACAGTAAAAGTAATATAAAAAATAAACCAGATAAAGATGGAAATCACACACAGAGTCTGGATTATATTGTCTTTGGGATTGTTAACTACAGAAAGACATCTGATTGTAAAGGCTGTTGAGTTAACCAATATATATATATATTTTAAAGGTACCCTGAATTCAAAATTTATGTCTAAGGATGTGTTGCTTTGGAAAAGAGGTTCTGCTTTTATTTCCACAGAAGATGAGAAGCTATGGATTGCTTCCAAGCTAATATGGTTTGATCAGCGAAGACCCCCTGAAAGGTATAAGATGACACCATGGCCCAGATGATCAAACATCCAAAAACAGCTCCAAGGCTCAGACAATGCACCCTCACAAACTACTCCAGTCAGGACTTGACCATAATTTTTAATTTTCTCAGGATCCCCATAAGATTGCCAGTGCCCCAACCAGCAGGAAGTAGTATGAAAAGCTATGCCCAAATTCCCAAAATATTGTTTATAAATGTTTATTTTTATTTAAAGCAGGTTGATTATAAATGCAATCTCTTTCTAAAACAAAAAAGGGAGATATGATAGGGTGAAAGGGTATGTTATTGAATCTACTTTCAAAGATAACAAATTGCTTAAAATTTTTTTTCCCTTTCTTTTTTTGGTTTTTCGAGATAGGGTTTCTCTGTGTAGTTTTGGTGCCTGTCCTGGATCTCGCTCTGTAGACCAGGCTGGCCTTGAACTCACAAAGATCTGCCTGGCTCTGCCTCCCAAGTGCTGGGATTAAAGGCGTGTGCCACCACCGCCCAGTGCTTAAAATGTTCTACACTGCTATGGATTTTGGTTTATTGACACAAATTTAAAGTTGATTTTGTTATACTGTACGTATATTTCTACTCTTGTGCAGCTCATTTGAAACTGTAATATATAATTAAGAAATACAGATTAATAGTTAATCATCTATGATAATCAAACTTATAATCATATTAGTTATTTTTCAGGTATACATAGATATATTTCAATTAGGTAGGTAATCTCCAAACATTTCAAAGACCTACAGAAAATGGCATTTAAAATGTTTTAAAAACTTAGACTTTCTGGACAGTGAGACATGTCTGTTCCAGGCAGCACCAATAACGGGCATTGAAGGAACTCCATATGGAGTATGATTTCCTTATGTCCAAAGTTAGCCATTTGGGCAAGAAACTGTTTTTGCCTGGACTGAATGAGAAAATGTTGTATCAACTGGACATGCAGGACCCATGGAAAAGTGACCACTGACCTTTGCAAGGCAAGATGGTCATTCAGGTTCCTGCTTCACAAAAGAAACTGCCAGACATTCTACAGGACATAGGAAAAGGTGACTAAAAAACTATAGGCCTTTAGGTTGAAGATGGATGCCCCAAGATTGCAGAGGAACTTTGGGTGACTGTCCAGGCAGCCAGATGCCACTATCATTCTAGATTTTTGGAAGTTGTTTACAATGCACTTCCTGTTTACTTAGGTAATATTATATCCTTCTGAAATCTTTGATGTAGCTGAAGACTACATAGTTATAATTATAATTTTCCTTGGGTATGGTAAGATAAATTAGATATGAAATCTTAGACTCACAAATATAGGACTGATAGATTTTCTTTTAATTTCGCCAAATACAAAAAGACTAGATATTGTAAATACAATTCTTGCTTGATAACTGTTCTATTATATGTTAATTTTACTATGTTAAAGTTAAAACCGTCCTTTTTGATTAGACAGAAAAGGGGAAGTACTGTGGGATGGCTTTCTGTATGCTGTGAATATGTGTTGCTATGATTGGTTAATGAAGAAGCTGCTCTAGTCTATGGCAAATCAGGTTATAGCCGGGCAGGAAATCCAAGAGAGAGACAGGGAGAAGAAAGGCAGAGGCGGAAGAGACGCCAGCCTGCAACCTAAGGAGCAGCATGCCAGCAGACTGGTAAGCCATGGAATACATGGCTAAATGTAGATATGAATTAGGGGTTAAAGTGTAAGAGCTAGTCAGTAATAAACCTGACCTAATGGCCAAGCAGTAATAATTAAAATAAGCCTCTGTGTGTTTACTTGGGAATCAAGTGGCTGCAGGATGTGGGAGGGAGAGATTAGTCCTGACTGCAGGGCTGAGTAGGACCAGAGAAACCTTCAGGCTACAACTGAACACTGCCAGGACTC
This sequence comes from Peromyscus attwateri, assembly GCA_902168425.1. Taxonomy (NCBI): domain Eukaryota; kingdom Metazoa; phylum Chordata; class Mammalia; order Rodentia; family Cricetidae; genus Peromyscus; species Peromyscus attwateri. Next base: position 33,278 of record CABHPP010123109.1, read on the forward strand.
ATGAAGCAAAGGCACAGAAACATGCTTATTCCACTCGGTTGTGCTAGCAACTATCAACCAACAAACTAACTTCAGATAGTCAAATCCTCGTATAAAACACTAGTAACATGAAAAGCCACCACAAAAATGTTTCTTCAAAAAAATCAACAAGCCCCAACTCCAGTGAAAGCCCCCTGATCCACCAGATGCCATGCCACGTACCAGAACTCGAAACAGGCCACCCACTGGCAGACTGTCCCTACTCGCTAAGTGCCCATCCAGCCTACCTTCAACAATCCCTCCCCTCCTTGTAACCATATCCTGGCCCAAAACTCCAAGTATCAGAAGTCCAGTCCCCAACATGGGTGGAGACCCTCAACCATAGGCCACTCCAGCCAGTAGACTAGAGAGGAAACAGAAGCCAAGGAACAAATCACCCATCTAGCAAAGATAAACTCAGAAATCAGCACCTAGACCTATAATCACCCCAAACCTAGATGCCTAGATACCATTGTTAAGAACATAAGCAACAATAGCCAAAGCAATAGGTCACCACCAGAGACCAGCAAGCACTGAATATTCCAATAGAGGTAAAGCACAAGAAAACGACCTTAAAGTCAATTTTATGAAGATGATAATTTTCCTTAAGAGGAAATGAAAAAAAAAAAACCCTTAAAAAATCCAAATAAATAGCTGAAGGACATGAATGTTCAAGATCTGAAAATGGAAATAGAAACAATACAGAAAACACAAACTAAGGGAATCCTGGAGATGGAAAACCTAGGTAAGCCAACAGGAGTTACAGATGTAAGCATCACCAAGAGAATACAAGAAATGGAAGAGAGAATCACAGGCATTGAAGATAGAAGAAATATATACATCAGTTAAAGAAATTTTTAAATTAAAACAAAACAACAACAATAAAAAAACTCCTGACACAAAACACTCAAGAAATCTGGGATACTATGAAAAGACCAAACATAAGAGTAATAGGAATAGAAGAAGAATGCCAGCTCAAAGGCCCGGAAAATATTTTCAACAAAAATCATAAAAGAAAATTTTCCTATCCTAAGGAAGGACATGCCTATAAAAGAACAAGAACACCAAAGAGATTGGACCAGAAAATAAAGACCCCTTGTCACATAATAATCAAAACACTAAACATACAGAATAGAGAAAGAATATTAACAGTTGAAAGGAAAAAAGGACAAGTAACATATAAAGACAGACCTATTAGAATTACACCCAGCTTCTCAATGAAGATTCTAAAAGCCAGAATGGCCTGGACAAATACCCTGCAGGTTCTAAGGGACCACAGTTGCCAACCCAGATTACTATACCCAGTAAAACTTTCAATCACCGTACATGGAGAAAACAAGATATTCCATGATAAGGTCAAATTTAAACAGTATCTATCCATAACTTCAGCCCTAGAAAAGGTACTAGAAGGAAAGCTCCAACCCAAGGAGGTTAACTACACCCATGAAAACACAGGAAATAAATAATCTCACTCCAGCAAAACCAACAGAAGGGAAGTAAATACATACATACACACCACCACCACTACCACCACCACCAACAACAACACCAAAATAACAGGAATTAAAAATCATTGGTTATAGATAACTCTCAATATCAATGGACTCAATTCCCCAATAAAGACACAAACTAACAGAATGGATGCCAAAACAGGACTCAACCTTCTGCTGCACGCAAGAAACACACCTCGGCATCAAAGATAGACATTACCTCAGAGTAAAAGGATGGAAAGACTTTCCAAGCAAACAGACATAAGAAGCAGCTGATGTAGCCATTCTAATAGCGAACAAACTAGACTTCAAACCACAATCAGTCAAAAGAGACAGGGAAGGACACTATCAACGGAAAAATCCACCAAGATGACATTTCAATTTGTAACATCTACGTCCCAAATTCAAGGGCACCCACATTGTAAAAGAAAGTTTACTAAAAATTAAATCAAACATCAACCCTCACACATTGATAGTATAAGTCTTCAATACCTGACTTTCACCAACAGGTCATTCTGTAGTGATATTTTATTTGTACTGAAATGTGATTTGTATGTTAATAAATAAAGTTGCCCAGGGGTCAGAGCTATTAGCAAGCCATAGCGAAAGCTGGGTGGTGGTGGCGCATGCCCTTAATCCCAGCACTTGATAGGCAGAGCTAGGTAGATCTCTGTGTGTTCAAGGATACCAATACCAACCATAGAAGACCTGGAGGTCTGTACAGACAGGCAGTGACTAGGAGGTCAAGTGGTTGGGTTTACAACCAATGAGAAGGCAGAACAGAAACTCTATAAAAAAAGACAGACACAGGAAGTAGGTCTCTTGCAGAGAGGTAAGACTGCAGTGGCAGGAAGGGTAAGGTTTTTAATCTCAGCTCTTAGCTATCACTCTGACCTCTTGGCTTTCATCTCTGAATCGGCTCTGTGTTTCTTATTTAATAAGACGGTTACACCTACATTTGGTGCCCACGTGGCAAGAATCCATTAAAAACTGCTTGGCTTGGCTTGGCGGCAGGTCCCGTTTCCCGCCTGGGCGGCCCGGCTCCTTAGCTTGGGCCCAGGTTGGCTTAGGTCTCAGGCCGGACTAACCGTAGCCCCAAGCGGTTACCCGCAGCTGGAGCTACGTGCTTAAAGCCAGTGCTACAAACAACTCAGGCCTGCCCTGCCGAACAGGGCCCCGGCCTGTAAAGCCAACACACATGGTGGGAGCACAAGGAAGCCGGAGCCCAGGCTTGACTCGACTCAAGTGGGAACACATGGCTGGATTTAAGCTTTTAGCCAGAACTGGTTATGCTTTCTCTTCTCTCTCTCTCTCTCTCTCTCTCTCTCTCTCTGGATTCACACCTCGGACACTAGGTGGCTGTTTTGAAATTCCCTCTGATTTCTACTGTTCTACGCAGACTTGGTAAGTCAATTAAGATATCAGATATTTCAAAGGAAACTATTTAAAAGAGAAATTTTTTTCCACATTAAAAAAAATGGGTTTTATGTGTACATTGGAAGAAAATTGGGCTTTGTTTGAAATTTAGGCAGTCTGACAATGGAACAACTATATGAGGAGATTAATATTGATCGAATTATGCACTTTATTACTTTTCTTATCCTCATTTTGCTATTTAAAAAGATAGTCAATTTAAGTGCCAGGATAAAAGTTTTAGAAAAACCTGTTAAACCTGTTAAAATGAATTATAGAGAAATTCAAATTCAGACAGAATAAATGAACAGTGAAGTTGTTTCAAGATTGGATCATAAGGTTACAGAAAGAAAGCCTGTTTTCACACAATTACCCTTACAGCAGTTACCTGATCAAGTGAATACACAAAATATTTGGGCTCCAACTGAAATGTTAGATTTACGAAGGTTTAAGGAGGCAATATCTTATGGCATGCATTCCCCATATGTGAAGCGAATGTTAAACACCTAGTCAACTTATAATAGGATTATACCACAGGACTGGCGGGAGCTGGCACATGCTGTTCTAGAACATGGACAAAAGCTTCAGTGGCAAATGTGGTTCAAAGAGGAGGCTAAAACATAGAAAAACAATGGAGGGATAAAGGAACACAAGTCTTCCAGGTTCAGCTTATTGGAGAAGGCCAATATGCTTCAATACAAACACAATGTTTATATAATATCCAAACCTTAATTCTATGTCGAATGGCAGCCTTGAATGCATGGGACAGAGTTGAGAAATCAGGAAAGAAAACTGAGTCATTTACAAAGGTTATACAGGGCCCAAAAGAATCTGTCACAGATTTCTTACATGGATTAACTTCAGCAGTAAAGAGAATGGTCCCGAATTCAGAAGTCAGTCAGATAATAATCGAATCTTTGGCTTTTGAGAACGCAAATGCAGAGTGCAAGAGAATAATCATGCCGTTAAAGGCAAGATCTGTACCCTTGGAAGATTGGATTAGAGACTTGGTTAATGTTGAGGCTCATGACCATGATGATATGTGGGTAGGAGAAGCAATTTCAAAAGGTTTGAGAAATGTTAGATGTTTTGGATGTGGAAAGCAAGGACATTTGAAAAGGGACTGTAAACAGGTCATTCCTAGAAACAATGTTTCTTCAAGGAACAATGGCAACAGAATGCCCCTTCCTTCTGGAGTATGCAGAAGGTGTGGTAAGGGAAAACACTGGACCAACGAGTGTAGATCAACAAGGGACAGGCAAGGTAATCCTTTGCCTTGGTCTTCGGGAAACTCTCAGAGGGGCCTCAGGCAGGCCCCCACAGCAAATCCAGTTCAAACCTTTCCTGCAGTTGTAGAGGAAACCCCTACTCAGAGCAATTAAATAACCAAACGCCTATTGGAATAAATCATGCTGGTCAGGATGATGAAACAGAGAGAATAGAAAATTCAGGAAAAAAAATAAAGATAATTTTTTGGCAAACTTCTATAAATGAACAAAGACCAAAATTAACAATAAAAATAAATGGTGTTTTGTTGTCTGGTCTAGTAGACACAGGTGCGGATGTTACCATAATTGCACCAGAATTTTGGCATCCAACTTGGCCTCTTCAGGAGGTAAATGTTCAACTGTTAGGAATTGAGACATTATCTCAAGTGAAACAGAGTGCAAGATGGCTAGAATGTATAGGTCCAGAAGGACAGAGAGGAAAATTAAAACCATATGTGGCTAACATAGCTATGAACCTGTGGGGTCGAGACCTGTTGCAACAATGGAATACTCAGATTAACATCCCTCCAGTCTCAGAAACAAATCATAAACTAGCACATGTTTCTGAGAGAAATATTAGAAGTGGCCACCAACCATCCATATTATACAAGAACAGGGCACAACAACTGATGATCTCCCAAAGATACCAACAGCTCTACCTTTAAAATGGTTAACAGACAAGCCTGTATGGGTTCAGCAATGGCCTTTAACAACAGAGAAACTCCAGGCTTTAGAAGAGCTGGTAGAAGAACAGTTAAATGCTCAGCATATTGAAGATTCAACCAGCCCTTGGAATTCTCCTGCATTTGTTATTAAAAAGAAATCTGGTAAATGGAGAATGGTAACAGACCTTAGAGCAATGAACAAAGTAATTCAGCCAATGGGCTGTCTACAATCTGGAATTCCTTTGACTACTCTGTTACCAAAAGGATGGCCTCTCATAGTTATTGATTTAAAAGACTGTTTCTTTTCAATACCCTTACAAGAAAAAGACAGAGAAAGATTTGCTTTCACAGTGCCTACTTATAATAATTCTCAACCGGTTAAAAGATTTCAATGGAGGGTCCTAACACAGGGAATGTTGAATAGCCCAACTCTGTGCCAATATTTTGTACAACAGCCATTGGAAGTGATACGTAAAAATTTTCCTAAATCTATAATTTATCATTATATGGATGATATTTTACTAGCTGACTCAAATGCAGATACTTTAGAAAGAATGTTTGAAGAAGTAAAGAAAATTTTGCCTTGCTGGGGATTACAAATTGCTCCTGAAAAGATACAAAGAGGAGATTCTATTAATTATTTAGGATATAAAATAGAGCTACAAAAATTAGACCCCAAAAGGTGCAAATTAGGAGAGATTGACTACAGACTCTTAATGACTTTCAAAGATTATTTGGGACATTTCTCATCTACGAACTATTGTTGGGGTAAAAAATGATGAACTGAATAATTTGTTCAAAACCTTAGAAGGTGACAAGGACTTAAATAGTCCAAGAGAATTATCACCTGAAGCTGAGAAAGAATTGGCCTTGGTAGAAAAGAAAGTACATGAAGGGCACATGGATCGTATTGATCCAAAGCTGGATTGCATTTTGGTTATTTTACCTTCTAGGCATTCTCCTACAGGAATATTAATGCAGAGGGAAGATATTACATTAGAATAGATATTTTTCCCGAATAAACCGAATAAAAAATTAAAAACTTATGTGAAAAAAAACTCTGACTTGATTTGGAAAGGAAAATTGAGACTTCGTCAATTAGCAGGAATAGACCCAGCAGAAATTGCCGTACCTTTAACTAAGGAGGACATTGAAAAATTATGGACAGAAAGTGAAACTTGGCAAAGAGCTTGCAGTAATTTTTTGGGAGAAATTAACAGTAAATGTCCCAAAAGTGATAGAATTGATCTTATAAAGAGAGCTAATTGGATCTTTCCTCGAACTGTATGGGAAAAACCCATATCTGGAGTTTGTACATTTTATACAGATGCCAACAAATAAGGAAAGGCAGGTTACAAATCAGAAAATTTAAGTAAAGTGGTTCAACATCCTTATAATTCAGTTCAAAAATCAGAATTGTATATTTCCAAAATTGTACCAATATTCTGTTGGTATTAATGGATTTTTCAGAACCTCTCAACATAGTAACTGACTCTCAGTATGCTGAAAGAGTGGTATTATATATTGAGACTGCAGAATTTATCCCTGATGCTTCAGAATTAACTTCACTATTTATTCAATTAAAAGATACAATCAGGAAAAGGAGTCATCCTTTATATGTAACTCACATCCGATCCCATACTGGTCTGCCAGGCCCTCTAGCACAAGGCAATGATGAAATTGATAAATTATTGATAGGAAATGTGCTGGAGGCCTCAGAATTTCATTAAAAACATCATGTCAATAGTAAAGATTTAAAAAAGGATTTTTCCACAACCTGGCAACAAGTCAAAGAAATAGTAAAGAAATGTCCTACTTGTTCCTTCTACAATCAAACGCCATTACCAGCAGGATGTAACCCAAAGGGTACTCAGAGGAATGAAATCTGGCAGATGGATGCGTTTTACTTTGCAGAATTTGGAAAATTGAAATATGTACATCATACCATCAATACTTAACAGGATTTCAATGGGCAACTGCTTTGAGTTCTGAAAAAGCTGATTCTGTAATCACTCATTTGCTAGAAGTTATGGCCATCATGGGTATACCTGCACAAATCAAAACTGACAATGCTCCAGCCTATGTCTCTGTTAAAATGAAACAGTTTTTTGCTTATTACAATATAAAGCATATTACAGATATACCACATAATCCTACAGGTCAAGCAGTTATAGAAAGATCAAACAGAACTCTAAAGGATATGCTAAATAAACAGAAAGGGGTAACAAAAACCCCCAGAAATAGACTGCATAATGCTCTATTAACTTTGAATTTTCTTAATGCCAATGAGAAAGGAACAACAGCTGCAGAGAGACATTGGATAATAGAAAAAACTACAGAATTAAATCAGCCTGTATACTTTAAGGATGTACTGACCTCAGAATGGAAACTAGGATATGCGTTACGTTGGGGATGAGGTTTTGCTTTTGTTTCTACAAAAGAAGATAAGCTGTGGGTACCATCAAAATTGATAAAGGTTCGATTTGAACAAGAAAGACCTCTTAATTAGAGGAGGTGATAGTTCATCAACCAGCATGAACATCCAATTTAAACTAACTTATACCAGTAACACATGCCTTTTCATTTAATCAGATAACTTGCCAAAAAGGAACCTCCCCAAAATTAGTCTTGGGGAAAGGTTTTTGTTTTTGTCTTTTAGGAGAATGAAGGTTAAGGAATCTGAAGAACACTGGACAAATGAGACAACTGAAGAAAAGGGACAAATCATCTATCCCAGGAAAGAGAGTGAAATGGCATATGGATATATCATCTAAAAAATTTTATAAGTCTTCCTAAATGTTTGTTTCTGCTCTTCTCTAAAGAAATTTAACACTATTGGTCTTCTAATAGTCCCAGTTCAATTAAAATTTAAAGCTGACTTTGAGTTGGAGAATGGCTCTCTCCTTCTTTAAACTCAAGCATGTTGTTAAAAGGAAAATGCAAACTCCCTGTATCATGCCAGAAGAAAAGAGCCATCTTCTGCTATGGGACAGGAGAAAAACCAAATTAATTAAGGGACTATTCTATTACTAATCTCAACTCTTTGACTCTATTCTGATTCTTTAAACTTTTCTTGAAGTATGAATTTTATATCAAAATTTACAAGATTAATATATATAGATATAGATATATATACACATTTTAAACTTTGTTAAGATATGAATAGTCATATAGAGTACTAACTAATTCTAGAAAAAAGGTTTCAATTAGCTGCATATATATGTCTTTGTGTCCGAGTCTCTTACTAGTTTTCTGCAGGAAATCACGGCCAGGCCTAACATCAACTGAAGTCTCCAGGAAGAAGATGGGGCCCCACAACCACAACAATTCCATGTGGACAATAATAATATCACTTAGCTGACAAACATCATCTACAGATCAGCTTTGAACTACAAAGTGCTCAGAGCAATTTTCAGAGGGCTAGCTGAGATGATCCAGTCTCAAAGACTACTTGAATAAGGACTTGAGATAAACCCTGAACTTTGGCATTATACACAGACTGGATAACGATCCTTTCCTAGAATTTTACAACTAACCTAAAATTTTTCTTTTCAGGATAAAGATACCTTCACCCATACCCAGCAGGAAGC